>JAJLWZ010000076.1:0-34473 GCA_030571035.1 Yamadazyma buinensis
TTACTATTATTATTATTGTTGTTGTTGTTGTTGTTGTTGTTGTTATTGTTGTTGTTATTGTTATTATTATTATTATTATTATTATTATTATTATTATTATTATTATTATTATTATTATTATTATTATTATTATTATTATTATTATTATTATTATTATTATTATTATTCAAATTAGTTTTTTGGTCATTATTCTCATTATCTTTATTATCATTATGTGGTTTCAAATCATTAATAGTTTTTTCATCATCATTTAAATTTAATTTAAAATTTGGTTTTCTTTTTCTTTCACTTAATCTTCTACTTAATTCACCGGTTGTATTTAATAAACTAGGTTGTTCATTAAGTGCAATATTAATCGAAGGAGATTTTGAATCAGATTTTAAATCATTAATATTTAATTTTAAATTTCTTCTTTGTGATAATGATGGTTTTTTTGATAAATCATTTGAATTATTATTAAAACTATTTGAAATTTCTGGACTTTTACTTTTAATTATTGGATTTAAAATATTTGTTGAAGAATTTGAATTTGAATTTGAATTTGAATTTGAATTTGAATTTGAATTTGAATTTGAATTTGAATTTGAATTTGAATTTGAATTTGAATTTGAATTTGAATTTGAATTTGAATTTGGATATGATGTTGAATTTGAACTTAATGAATTTGATTTTGATAATGATGGGAATTCAGAAAATGTATGAAGATTTTGACTTTGTGATGAAGTTGATGTAGTTTGAGATGATTGTATAGTATCAGTTGAAATCATATCAGAAATCATATCAGATGCATCATTAGATGATAAAGATCGTATTTGTTGATTTGGTAATGGTGGTAAAGGTTTTGATAAATCATCATCTAATTGATTTTTATTAATTCCTTTTGATCTTTTTTGTTGGAAAGCCATAACTCTTGCTTGAAGATCACTATTTAATTGATGAATATGATTTGGACTTGAAATTGAAGGACTTGGACTTAAAGCTTCCCTTAATTTTGGGCTTTCATTTGATGGTGGTGAATTTACTGATAAATTTTGAAATGATTTATTAATTTCTCTATCTTCCATTTTTAATGAGTCTATAAATGATATTTGGTATTATGAAATGTTTTTTTTTTTTTTTTTTGAATTTAAAAAGAAAAAAGTTATTAATCTGGGTATTATAAATGATAAATGATAAATGATGTTGTAAATGATGTTGATTCACAAAATAATGAATAAAATGGAATGGGAAAGGAAATAGAAAAAAAAAAATGACAATGAAAAAAAATGAAATCAATACAAGCAAGAAAAAAAAAGATTATGATGATATTACAATGGAAAAGGGAAGAAAAAACACTTAGTAAGCCTTTATTAAACCCGATATAAAGTCAAAAAGATTGTAATCGAATTGACCAAAGGGATAGGTAAAAAGACCAAAAAAAAAAAACTGCTAGGGCGTTTAAATCAATTTTGGTACAAGACTCGGTTTTAAACGCTAAATCAATTGAACTTTTAAAACTTTTGAAACTCCCCTGATAATATTAGCAACTACCTAACACTTGTATTGTGGATGTTGTGGAATATTGTGGAATATTGGATGGATTGAAAAAGTGTTTATATCACTTTCAATTGGAACAAAAAACGCCTAAGATCAGGAAAAAAGAAAAATCCTTTCGGACTGTTTGAGGTTTCATAATTTTTTTTGGGCCCTTTAAACGTCGCAGTCGTTTTGTCGCAGTGGGGGCAAAAAGAAAAAGTTGCAAAAGTTGCAAAGCCAATTCTGTGCACTGGGGGGGCGGGCCGTGCGGCAGTAAGAATTTGGTGCTGGGGATTGGTGCTGGGGGGACCGACTTCTGCACGAGAGATGTTCGCGGGAGGGGGGGGATTTTCAAAAAATGATTTTCCAGGATTTGCGAGGGGATCTGCGTGGGTTTTAGGGAGAGATTGGGGGGACATGCGGACCCATTGGGGGGACATGCGGACCCATAACGCCCATAAAAAAAAATTCCGTAAAGGAAATTTCATTTAGAGACAATAGAGACAATAAAGGAAGACAAGGGAACAAAAGAGAAAGTTAACCCATTGAAAGCAAGGAGATTTTCACTTTTCACAATTTGATCTTATTGATTCTTTTTAAAGTAATAACTGTTGGGTTATAATGTATCAATGTGTGACATAAAGCAGATTATCTTTTTATTGTCGTTTTCTTGAATTTTTGATTTTTACTTTTTTAATGGTTATTAACTTCTAATAACTTCTAACCTCTAAATTGACACATTTAAACGGTTTCTATTGAAAATTTAAAATAATTTTTTATAAATAAATTTTTATAAATAATTTTTACAATGAATTTTATAATACAGTAATTGGGTCATTCTGTTTAAATTGTGGCTTTTTAATAAACTATTTAGTCATTAATTAGTCGATGGTTATATTCTTTTAATAAAATTTATGGCATCTATAGGCGCAAACCACTTCTCTTAAAGTGATAGTGATACAAAAAAACACATCGCGTTTATTCAAAAATAGCGATTAGGTAAGTGATTATAGAAACAATAAAGAAAAGATGATATGGACCATCAGATTCATATACAGATAAATAACTATGATACTTATCAATGTCCACCTCGAGAAATCGATAATTTATATCAAAAGGCTTTACAAGTACCAATTATAAGGATTTATGGCTCTTTAGTTTACAAATCCAATAAAAAGAATAATTGTAATGTTCTTATTCATGTACATAATTATTACCCTTATTTATATTTAACTACAGATTATTCATTTATATCAAAAAATCAAAATCATTTAATCGATGTTACCAATTATTTAGAATCATTTATGGCTTCAATTATAACAAAAAATGGGAATATAGGAACTAAAAAAAATTATATAGCTAATGTTTCCCTTTGTAAAGGTATTCCAATTTATGGTTATAGAGTTGGTTATCAATTATTTTATAAAATAAGTTTTTTATCACCACTTTATAAATCCAGGTTTACATCTTCAATTAAGAAATTAGATTTAACTAATTTTTCCAAATCACCTAAATTTAATTTCCAAATTTTTGAAAGTCATATCCCTTTTATTTCACAATTTTTAACAGATTTTAATCTTTATAGTTGTGATTGGATTAAATTTTCAAAATGTTATTTTAGATTACCTTTATTAAATAATTCTTCATTATCAGAAAATTCCAAAAATGATTTAAAAAATTATTTAGAAAAATTTATGAATAATAATTTTGTAAATTATTCACGTATTGGTTATTCATTATTAGAAATTGATATTAAAACTAATTATATCTTAAATGTAGATTCATTAAATGAAAATAAAATTCATCATACTTTTAATTTATTTGCTTCAGATTCAATCAATTTATCTTCGTTGGATTCAATTATAAAAGATTTAAAATTTCAATCAAATTTAAATAATTTAAATTTTAAATTTTATGATGAATTTAATAATTTAACTTTTAAAAATTCAAAATGGTCAAATAATTTACAATTAAATAATTTATTAAATTATTCAATTACTTTAAATCAATCATTTAATAAAGATTTAAAAACTTATGAAATGAAATTAATTGATCCAATAAATTTAGAATTTGAAAATTATTCAACTATTTTTGAAATGGCAGCTTTAGAAAAATTAGAAACTTCAAAAGTAATATTTGATTTATTATTTGTTAATGAAGTTTGGTCGCAAGTTAATCATTCACAAAATTCAAATATTCAATTAGGTTTAGAAAGTTTTCAAGATTTGGATGATTTTAATCAAGAAAATGAAGATTTAGAAGATTTCAATCAAGATGTCTTGGAAAATCAAGATTCAGAAAAGGAAGAAAATGGTGAAGGTGAAGATCTTAAAGATGATTTTGATATTTTTGATGATCAAGATTTTGAAGAATCCATAATCGAACAAAATCAACCGACTAATGAAGCCTCAGATGAAGCCTCAGATGAAGATGATTTTGAAGATACCAGAATAAATGATAGTCAAATCTTTACCCAAGCAAATAAATTTATACAAACCATTCCAGATTCAATAGAAAATCCATTATCTAAACAAAATATAATAAAAGATTTAGAACATAATGGTGTAATGAAAATCAATTATCCTGATCCATATTATGATAAACATGAAGATATTTCTAAACCAATAATATTCGCTAATAAAAAGATTAAAGTTCCATTTAAACACGATATCCCACATTTTAAACTTAATGAGTCACAACCTTCAAATGATTTAAAACGTAAAATCCCGGAAACTGTTGAATTTAGAGATGTTATATATAAATCACCACCCACTAAGGATGAAATTATTGATTCATATAATGAATTAATTACAGCTCAAAAAAAATTTAAAAAGTTCAAGTCACAACTTCATTCAGTTTCAAGTAATTATAAAATATCAATAAATGAAAGTATTGATAGATCTCCAAATGATTATGTACAATTAACTAATTTTATAATGGAATTACATGTAAATACAACTACAAATAAATTGCCAAATCCAACAACTGATGAAATTTCAATAATTTTTTATAAATTTGATGATTCAAATAATTGTTTTAAAAATCATAAAAAATCAGGATATATAATTAATTCTTCACATTTCCCTCATAAGTTCCCTGGATGTTTAAATGCTACCATGGTAGATGATGAGCCATCATTAGTAACTGAATTACTTAAAGTAATTAGAATCTTTGATCCAGATATTTTATCAGGTTATGAAATTAATTCCATGTCTTGGGGTTACTTAATCCAAAGATTTAGAGAATTAGATAATGATATTGTACCTGAACTTAGTAAAGTATCATATAAGAATAATGGGAAAGTAGGTGATAGATGGGGGTATACTCATACATCCAATATTTCAATTGTTGGAAGGTATACAATGAATGTATGGAGAGTGTTAAGAAGAGATTTAACATTAAATAATTATAGTTTTGAAAATTGTTGTTATCATATTTCACATTCATCATTCCCCAAGATCCTGAATAAAAATTTAACTAAATATTTAAAATCAACGAATTATCAATATTATTTAGTAAGTATTCATTATTATTTGAAAAAACTTGAAATAATTAATTATTTTATAAATTCTCAAGAATTAATTACTAAAAATTCAGAATTTTCAAGATTAATAGGTATAGATTTTAATTCAAATTATTATAGAGGTTCACAATTTAAAGTTGAATCAATATTAACAAGATTTGCTAAAAATGAAAATTATATTTTAAATTCTCCTACTAAGGAACAAGTTCATAAAATGAGACCACTTCAACAAATCCCATTAATTATGGAACCTGATTCAAATTTTTATAAATCTCCTTTACTTGTCCTTGATTTCCAAAGTTTATACCCTTCAATAATGATTGCTTATAATTATTGTTATTCAACTTTAATTTGTAAATTGCATGGTTTTACACCAGGTAAAAATAATTTAGGTTATTTAAATCATTTCCCATTATCACCATTTATAATAGATGTCTTGAATAAACAAGGTTTTTTAAATATTTCACCTAATGGGTTTGTATTTGCTAATCAAAAAATTAGGAAATCATTGTTAGCTAAAATGTTACTGGAAATATTAACTATGAGAATAAATATTAAGAAATTTTTAAATTTATTAACAAAAGAATCTAACCCACAATTATATAAGGTGTTCAATAGCAGACAATTAGCATTGAAATTAATAGCTAATGTTACGTATGGTTATACATCTGCTACATTTAGTGGTAGAATGCCAAATAGTGATATCGCAGATTCTATAGTGGCAACAGGCCGTGAAATCTTAACTAAATCGATAGATATGATTGAAAATACTCCTTATGGTGCTAAAGTAGTTTACGGGGATACTGATTCATTATTTGTTTATTTACCTGGTAAATCAAGAGAGGAAGCATTTGAAATCGGAGAGAAATTATCAAATTTGGTAACTTCCAAATTCCCAGATCCAATAAAATTAAAATTTGAAAAAGTATATCATCCTTGTGTATTGTTGAGTAAGAAACGGTATGTTGGATATAGTTCAGAATATTTAACTCAACCAGTTAAATTTGATGCAAAGGGGATTGAAACAATTAGAAGAGATGGTATACCAGCTCAACAAAAGATTGTTGAAAAATCACTAAGAATTTTATTCGATACAAGTAATCTTTCATTAGTTAAGAAATATGTTCAAGAACAATTTACGAAAATTTTAAATAATAAGATCCTTATAAGTGATTTTTGTTTTGCTAAAGAAGTTAGATATGGAACTTACAAGAATGAAAAATATTTACCACCTGGAGCCATAGTTGCACAAAAAAGAGTAGAGGAAGATCGCATGTCTGAACCACAGTATAAGGAAAGAGTTCCATATGTAGTGATTAGAGATCCAACTAAACAAAGATTAAAAGATAGGTGTATTTCGCCTGAAGAATTTATAGAAGGAATAGATCATTATAAACTTGATTATGAATATTATATCAAAAAAGTATTGATCCCACCTTTGGAAAGGATATTCAATTTAATGGGGTGTAATATTCAAGAATGGTATAGTCAATTACCTAAATTAAATGAACATGAAGATAAATTCTTCAATAAATCATCGTGTTTACACTGTGGTGATGCTAGTTTAACACCAATATGTGATAAATGTTCTCAGGACAAGTATACCGTGATACTTGAGAACGAAACAGCTTTGAAAGACGTACAACAGAAACTTCGAAATTGTGGGGAAGTATGTGATGCTTGCATTGAAACAAATCTACAAATCACCAATAAATCTATTTCATCCGACTGTATCAACCAGAACTGCACCAACTATTACCTCCGTATAAAACTTAAGAAAGAGGTCGTCTCCATCCTGACTAAATCAGAATCTGTTTTAAATATCCTCTAATTACATAAATACACGTCTTCCTGATCTATTCTTATCATTCGCATATAATTGATCCCAAACAAACAAAAACAAAGAAAATAATTCGAGCAGTGATGTACGATAAAAAAACTGAATTACCAGAAGGCTATGAATTTAGACCATTATTAAAGTCAGATTACCATAACAATTACCTTGAAGTATTAGCTGTGTTGACTGAAGTTGGAGAAATTTCAGAATCAAAATTTGATGAAATTTTCAGTTACTGGTCTTCATTACCTGAGATTTTCCACCCACACGTCATAACTAATACTGAAGGATTAGTAGTTTCTGTTGGTATGGTTTTCTTTGAGAGAAAGGCAATTCATCAAGGTTCTGTCTATGCACACGTCGAAGATATAGCAGTCAGCAAATCTGAACAAGGTAAAAAATTGGGGTATTCAATGATTGTGGGATTAACTAATTATGCTAAAGATGCAGGTTGTTATAAAGTTTTATTAGATTGTGATCCTAAAAATATTGGATTTTATGAGAAATGTGGATTTAATAATGGAGGTAATAGTATGAATATTAAATTCAATGCTTGATTCTTAGATTTCAAATCTTGAATCTTGTATATATTTATTTCAATCTACTTATACATAAAAAAAAACTTACTTACTTTCAAGAGACTAAAAAAATTGGTTAGTATTGTGTATCTTTGCCTCATACTGGTAGTCCAGTATTTAAATAGAAATACATACTTCAATCAAAACAATGGATTGACCTCTAATTAACTATAATATCGTTAGTATATCACACTCAAGGCTAAAAAAAACTGAAAACTCGAAACTCTAAAAAAAATACATACAACTGTGCCCAAATTGATCTTTTCACCAGAAATGGTTTCTTCTACAGTGGACTCCAATGTGATGTTTAAGTCAGGCTAAAAAAATGTTAGTAATGAACCTATTACCATTCAAATTATAAAATAACACATACATCACTACCAATTAATGTTCCAACCACTTTTCTGATGCCGTTCAATTCAACGGCGACTTTCTTTCCCAAGTACTATATAGTCAGTTAGTATTCCATTCTCCTTCTATAGGGCTTTAAAATCCCATAATTCAACATACTTTTGAAACTTCTGATTGTCTCTCCATTGCATCAACTAATTTTTATCAAACCGCGATCTCATTTTGGGTTCTTATTTTATCACAATACATACAAAAAATTATGCTGAAGAGGGATATACGAGAGGTGGAGGATGATACGCTACAGGAAGGAGTTGGAGACGTGATAGTTGACTTCAATGAGTTGTTGATGGATATTGAAGCTCCAAGTGAAGATAAAGAAGGTCAAGAAATAGTGGTTGGTAAACAAGATAAAGATTTAGAACTACGTAATGATTTAAATTTGAAAAAAACTGAATTGTTGGATACTAGATCGAATTTACTTGGTGAAATTGATCAAATTAGACTTAAATTGAAGAAATTAAGAGAAAAGAAGGAAAGAATAGTTGCTGAGAGAAGTTTAGATAATTTAATTGAAGAGAATAATTTACAATTTTCAAAAAATATAAAACAAAATGTTGGTTTAATGCTGGCTAATGAATCTGGTTTATTAAATATAAGTGTTGAACCTTCAGAAGATTGGGTTGAAAGGTTGGAATTTGTTTCAAAATTTACTACTTTAAGATTTGAAAATGCATCATTAAGTTCTCAAAATATATTTACTTATTCATTAGATATTAAAAGCGTGTATTTTTCTTCAAATTTACAAATATTGGTGGATAAAACTGATAAGAATATAATGAAAATTGAACCACCAAAGAGTGGGATAAAAAGGATCAAATTTATTTCTACTGAAATCTCAGATATTATAAATAAAGTATATATACCAAATAACGATATTGTAAATCTACTACAATGTCTTGATTCATTAAGCAGATTGGTAGAAGTTAGAACAAATTCATTTAAAGATCTTATAGAGAAATTCAATTCATACCTTGAGGATACACCACTTATTTTGAAAGTTAAGAATACTAAAAATGCAACACTTTTAAAATCACTAGATAATTTAAATTTTAAAATCCCATCAACTCAAAATCATAGTGCTTGTAATATCCTTCTAACATGGAAGATAATTATAAATAATCAAAACTTAGGTACTTGTGGATCAGAAATTACATGTACTTTAGAAAAAGATGGGAATTTTATGGACTTAACCGGGATTTATAAAAGTTTACTCCCTAAAAATGACACTGTATCAGCTATAGAGATATTATTTGGAAAAGTATTTACTGATTTGTATTATTAATATATTTAACAAGCCTTTTGTTTGTATTTTATCCCCTTTCGTTCGTTGGCCCTGCCACGTAATTTTGTTTATTCATAACTTATACTTTCATTCTCTAAATCAAATGAAATTTTTGAAATTTGTGAAACTTTTGTATCTTGAAATTCAAGGTACTTGGAAGTAATCCAAGTCTTGGAAACGTTAAGTAATTCAATTAAATATTGTAATTTTTCAAAATTAAAATCCGAATATGATTTATAATCTGGTTTAAATTCATATCCTAAATTAACTGATTTACTTATTTCTTCTCCTTTTAAATGAGTAAAATAATCTTCAATTCCGTGAACTAATTCATATCGTATATCTTCCCATTCCATTGAAACTAATCCATTCCCAACTGATTTCTTATACTGGAAAAATGTAGTAACCCAATTTTTTAAAGCTTCGACACCTGCAACATTTGGTTTCATCTTTAATGATTCAAGTAATTGGACTTTCTTCTCGATAACCAGTTGTGATAATGACTTATCTGTTTCTTTGGAAGGTACAAATGTCTTGCTATTTAATTCTTGTATTTTATCGAGCCTTATAGGGAATTGTAAATGTTCAAAATCATAATCTGGTTCTTCTTCAATTGGTTCAATTGGTAAAACTTTTAATTTCTTCTTTTTTTGCTCTTCTTCTTTCTTTTCATCTTTCTTTTCTTCAGGTTCTTCCTTTCTTTTATTACCTCTCTTAGGATTATTATTATGTTCTTCATCTGATAAATATTTTAATCTTGTTTTGAACATTCTTTCACTATATTCAATTTCATAATCAGTATCTTTATCAAAATTATTAACTTCATCTTCACCAACAAGTTCAATATCAGGGATTTTAGACCCACCAAATGGATTTTGTTCTAATTCTTCATCTTTAAAACTTGTTTCTAAATATGTATAAATTAACCATAAAAATCTTTTAGCTCTATTTTTTGGATGTATTTTTGTTTCCAAGAAAAATTCCATAAAACTATTAGCAATATGACGACAACTTTCATCATGTAAATGATGAAATTTTATACCATTCGTATTATTACTTAATAAAAATAATAATAAAACTAAATTTGTATTTGGTTTTTCCATTGGTGGTGAATTAACTAAATCTTCAATTTTTTTAAAATCTTCATTTGTATCACTAACAGCTTTTAAAATTGATTTTAATCTTGGAGTATCTTGTAATGGTTTGGTAGTACCATTAATAGAATCAGCTTGTAATGATGGAATTGAATGATAAGTTCTTAAAGTTGATCTCATTTCAGGTACAAAATTAATAGTGGTATTCATTCTACCAGTATTAACTAATAAACAAACTTTAGCAACAGATTTACCCATTTCAAAATCTTTTAATAATCTTTCTTTTAAAATTTTGGAACATTTAGATGATTCAGCTAATGTTCTTACATAAAGTTCAGCAAATGTATATTTTGGGCCTCCATAAAATCCAGGGACAGTACAATATGGAAACAGATTAGTGAATACTCTATTTTCATCTTCAAATAATGCTTCTAAGAAATCATATTGAATATCCTTCCTCCAAAATGGTTCACCATCTGATTTTTTTAAATAACGTACACCTTTTGGAATTGATGCACTTACAGGTCTCTTATTCTTTTTCTTCCCACCGGAACTTACATTCCCATCCTCATCAACTTCCATATCATTATCATTATCTTCATAATTCTCTCCATCACTATCATTATCATTATCTACTTGAGCAAGTGGTAATCCCAGAGTATCTGGATCATCCATAGGTTCAATATCATCACTCATTAAATGCAACATAGAACTTGGCGCATTTACTCTATGATGGCGCACTGGTGAGGCTTCTTGTGATTGACCCGGTTGTTGTGGTTGAATTGGAACTTGGGGCAGTAATTGAGGTTGTAATTGAGGTTGAGATTGTACTTGTGATTCTGATTCAACTTGTACGTGTAGGTGTTGTACATCTCCAGTCCCTTGTGCACCACCCTTTTCACCATCAGGTACACTGGTCATCAGTGTATCATCCACATTAGCAGTGGACGTGAAACTGTCATGGATTGGGTCGTAATTCATTCTCTGTCTCTTGTCTTCTGTGAAATAAATTTTCGTCAGACCCGTGAAAAGAAAAAAAAAGATCGTGAACATTTCCTTCACTCGCACTAAATCTCTTGATAATTTGAGTTAGTTTAAGCATAGGAAAAGAATTTATCTATGTCAATCCCACCGAATTGGAGGCAACTTCAGTTGTTCGATGTGATACCTATTAGAGATCCAAACTCAGGCACGGACGATGTGTTATATTCGAATAATACATTGACGTCAATTGCGTCTACTACAAATCATTTAATAATATCAATAGATAACTGTTATTTGAAGATAATATCACGAGAATTCCAAAGTTTACGAGTATTTATGGGTTATGATTCGGATTATAGGATTAGTTTCATTAGATCTTTACCTCAAACAGATTTATTTGTGACAATTGCCGAGAAACAGGGATTCCCATCGATTTTAAAGTTATGGGATATAACTAAGATTTTAAAAACTGAAATACCTGAAGGTGAAGATGCCGATGATATTTTGAAAAGAAAGTATCAAACTCAAGTAATGATTCAAAATGGTGATAATTCTTATCCAATCAGCTGTTTCAATTATAACGTTGATTTTTCATGTATCGCAGTTGGTTACACAAATGGTAAAGTATTATTAATTAGAGGTGATTTAATTAGAGATAGAGGTTCCAAACAAAGAATCATATATGAAACTCCTGATCCTATAACTGGATTGGAATTTAATGAGTATCATGAATTGGTTTATGTTACGACAACTTCTAAAATCTTAACTGTTACAACAACTGGTAGAAACCAAGGTAAACCTTTAAAAATTCTTTCAAAACTGAATGGTGTACCATTACAATGTTCCACTAAGGATAAACATTCACAAGAATTAATTATTGGTATTGAACCATCTATAAGATATTATAGTCATTTTGGTAAAAGTCATATAATTAATTTTGAAATCAAGAAAAAAATAATTTATAAATTTAAAGATTATCTTTTAATAATTTCACCAAATGAAGAAACTATAGGATCAAATAGAAGATTAACTACTAAAGTATTGATTATGGATCTTAACCATAAACATATCTCATTCACTGTAACTTTACCAAATACAAGTATTAATAATGTATTTGAAATGTGGGGGGATATCTATATGTTAAGTAGTGATGGAATATTATATAAAATTCATGAAAAGCCAATAAATGAACAAGTTGAAATAATATTACAACGTGAATTATTCCAATTAGCTTATCAAATTGCTAAACAATCAAAATTATCAACAAATATAATATTAAGAATTTGTAAATTACATGGAGATTTCTTATATCAAAAACAAGATTATCATGAATCAATCAAATTATTTATTAAAAGTTTGAGATATTATAAAGATTCAAAATTAATTTTAAAAGATGATAATGAATCATTGAATGATTTTATTATTAAAATTATAACGAAATTTAAAGATGCTTCAAATATTAATAATTTAACTGAATTTTTATATCAATTATATAAATTAGATATCGCAAGTAATGATCATATAACATTATTATTATGTTGTTATTGTAAATTAAAATATGTTGATAAAATAAGGACATTTATTGATGAATTAGATTTAAAAGATGAAGAAAATGGGAATACCAGTTCAAATAAAAATAATAATAATAATAGTTTATCAACTTTAGATTTCCCATTAATTATAAATTTATTTAAAGAATGTGGTTATTTTAATGAAGTGATTAAATTATTACATAAATTAAATCAACCAAATTTAATTGTTGATATTCAATTAAGTGATTTAAAAAATCCCAAAAAATGTTTAAAATTTATAAAATCTTTATCAATTGATGATTTATTATTAATATTGATAGATTATTCTAAAATTTTGTTGGATAATTTACCTATCGAAACAACAGAATTATTAATCAATGTATTTACTGGGAAATATATTCCAAATGAATCACCAATGACTATAAATACGGAATTGGAACCTTCAGGTGATGAAATTGATACTGGTAGTAGTTCATTCCCAATAAATAGTTATCAAAATTTCTTGACTTATTTATCAGGTCGTAATGCTGAAGAATCAGAGGAACCAGTTATAGAAAATCATGAGCCAACTTATTTACCACCTAGACCAAGTTTAATTTTCCCTAGTTTTATTAATAATCCTCATGAATTTGTTATTTTTCTTGAAGCATGTATTGAAACATTTGATAAATATCAAGGTAATATAAATGATAAAAAGGAATTATTGATTACACTTTTTGAGGTTTATTTATCATTATATAAAAATAGTAAAGAAACAATTGATAAAGAAGATTGGTCAGGTAAAGCACTGGCCTTACTTAACCAATATTCCGACTCATTAGATGATTCAACAATATTATTAATTAGTCACATATATAATTTCAAAGAAGGTGAAACCTTATCTAAAAAGCAAAAAGGTTATGAAGAAACATTATTTAGATCAGCTCAATTAAGTGGAGATCTTGAAGGATGTTTTGAAGTTGTTAATGAATTTGGTAATTCAAAACCTGAATTATATAGATTACTTTTAAAATTTATAATTTCCAAAGAAGAATATTTTAATAAAGTTGAACAAAAAGATTTTAAAGATTTATTAAATAAGATTAAAAAATATAAATTATCAACACCATTAGAAATTATTCAAATATTAAGTTCAACTGATTTTACAACTATTGGATTAGTTAAAGATTACTTAATTGAAATAATTGATTCAAATAATCAAGAAATTGTGAATAATGAAAAATTAATTGAATTATATGAAAAGGAATCGATAAAGAATAATAGTGAATTAACTGAATTAAAATCTAAACCATTTATAATTCAAAATAATAAATGTAGTGCATGTAATCTTAATTTAGATTTCCCAGTGATTCATTTCAAATGTAAACATTCATTCCATCAACGTTGTTTAAATGATAATTACTTAAGTTCAAATGATTTTATAAATTCTAAACCAATTTGCTCAATTTGTATAAATGATATTGATCTGATTCAAACTTTAAGAGACGAACAATTAAAATCAAAAGATGAAATTGATTTATTTAAAATGACTTTAAGTGAGTCGAGTGATAAATTTAAAGTTATCACTAATTATATGGGTAAAGGTATAATGGAAAATGAATTTGTTCATTTAACTGAATGAGAGTGTGAGGTTGTATGTGGGTGTGTATGTTTTTGTGTATGGGTGCTGCAAAAAAAAATTCGCATAAAAAATCTGAAACACACTCTGAAACACACTCTGAAACAAGTTCAAAATGTATATAAATGTATTAAAATACTCTAAAAATACCACATTTTTCTAATTTTTTAAATAATTTAAGACTATTTGTAATTTTTGCCTTGTAAGAGAAGAAAAATCAAGAGAAAATTGTTGATACTAGAAAAATGAGTTACAAAATTAAAAGAACTTTAACATTACCTTCAGTTTATACTCCAGATGGAAGTACAAGTAGTTCAAGTAAAAAATTTAAAACTCCAACTTCACAATATTCAACCAAAGAAATTAGTGAATATCGTAAAGATTTAGAAAAAAGTATTATTACTTTTATTGATGGTGAAATATCATATTATCAAAATATCAAATTAATTATTTCAGTTTTTAAATCATTGTTAGATAATACTTCAAGTTATGATGATTTATTTAGTATTAGTGAAAAAAATCTTATTTTTGAAGATATCAAATACTTGTGTAATATTTCCAAAAACTTTTTAATTGAAATTATAAAAGGATTATTCAATAATTCAAATATAAACAAAAATAATTTTAATTCAAAATTAATTGAAGATGAAAAATTTTTACAATTTAATATACCACATTTAGTTTATAATTGTAAATTAGAATTTTTAAATATTGGTAGTATTTTTAAAAAAACATTAATGGAAGATGAATTTTTTAAAAAATCAATAAAAAATCTATCAGTTAAATATGAATTTATCATTTCACTAATTAATGATAAATCAAAATTATCAGTATTGGTTAGTAAATGGTTAACCGAAAGTAAAAGAATCATCAGCACACTGACAAATTTAGCAACGGCTTCATTACCAAATTTATTAGCTCAACCATTAGAAAGACTTCAAAATTATCCACCATTATTAAAGATTATAATGGATATTGTTGATGATCAATTTGATTTAAATTTATCTTTAGTTAAAGTGAATAAATTAATTGATGAATGTTTTCAATTGCCAATTATTCAAAGTTGGGAAGAATTAAGAGATTATAACAATCTATTTCATAAACTGAAGTATATTAATAATTTAGAATATAATTTGGATGAACTGGATGAATTTAAATTAGAAAATTCCAAAGGAAAGAATATGATAGTTAAGAAATTTAAGAATATTGAAAAGGAAAAGGATAAATTTAAACCAAATAATGATACTTTAGCTTTATGTAAGATATTCTTATATAAATATAAACATTTAATTAATTTAGAGAAAAGTTTTAAAAATTATATTATTTCATCACAAAAGTTTGTTTCTTTACAAATGATATATTTTAATTTATGGAATGAGTTGCTTAAAGGTGAACAATTACTTGATTCAATGATTGAAAAATACTTCGAAAAAATGAATTCATTAAAAGTTATAACTGAAAATTTTAATAATTTAATAGTAAATGGAGTTTTAGGGCCACTAAAAATTTCAATTGATTATTTAAAGAATTGTAAATCATTATCTAACAAATACACTAAATCAAATAATGAAATTCACTTAAAATTTTCATCACAAGATTTTATAAAACTTGAAACAAGACTTCAAGATGATTTACCAAAACTTTTACCATTAATTGATAATTTAGTAAGTAATTTAACATTATATTTCAATCAATTGAGTTGTAAATGGATGAAATCATTTATTGGAGAGTCTAAAATACAAGAATTTAATAGTTTAAGATCAGAGTCTGGTGATAATGAAGATATCGTTAAGTTTTATGATTATAGGGTTTCCCAATCTGCATGGGCTGCTTAGATAGAAGGCAATTTTGACCATTTGGGCAATTTTTTACCCTTTTTTCCCACTTAAAAAACAATATATATATATCTCTCTCTTACCTTTCTCTGTACTCTCTCGTCTCCATACTGTCTATTATATCCAAGATGCTATTATAAAAGGTGGAAATTCTCATTATCTGTAAACTCTAAATGATTATCACCCTTTTTTGCAACCTGCGCATTAGCAATCACAAGACCGTTTCAGCGCTCGACAAAAATTTTTATCCCTGAAATATTTATTCAACTAAATTAAAATGTCATCAGAAACTCCTTTAACTAAATTATTAACTTGGAAAGATCCTGTTCAAACTGGTAAAATCTTTGGATCAGTTGTTGTTGGTTTAATTGTTTTTAAATCAGTCAATTTAATCAATATCTTTTTCCATTTATCTTACATTGCCTTATTATGTACGTATTCAATTTATTTTTTTTAGTTTGATTGATTTATCAATATTCTGATACGTCAATCACTTCAATGGGGTTAGTGGCTCACTGGGTTGGCTCATAGATGTATATCCCACCATTTGGGTATCGTTTTATAGAGGTTGGGATTTTACAGTAGAGAGATGAGGATCTACATTAGACGAGTTCTTCTCGTTGATCTTATCTGGTTGTCATTTGAGGATGAAATTTGAAATGTGGTGATTTTTTTGGAATTTTACCATTTTCAGTTTCCACCTCTACCTACCATGTTTTTAGCCCATATTGCCCATTGAAGTATACAATAATCATAATTCTTACTAACATATATAGTCTCTGCTGCCGGTGAATATGCTGGTAAATTAGTTACTGGTCAAGGTTTTGTTACTAAATACAGACCATCATCAAAATCTTTAGCTAAAACTTTTAATGAATCAGTTTTACCATCAATTGGTAAAGGTCTTGAACTTTTAGAAACTGAATTTGAAAAAATTGTTTACAGTCATGATATTGAAACTACTTTAAAAGCTTCAGGTGTTTCTTATGTTTTATATAAAATCACTTCATGGTTTTCATTATACACTATTTTATTCTCAATTGTTATTTTAGCTTTTACTGTTCCAGTTATCTACAAAACTTACAAAAAGGAAATTGATGCTGCCATTGGTGAAGCTTCAAAAGTTATTTCTGCTAAAACTTCAGAATATTCAAAATTAGCTAAAGATGCTGCTGAACCTCACGTTAAAACTTTAATTGAAAAATCAGGCCCAGTTGGTAACTTCTTAAAGAGTAAATTCCCAACTAGAACTGCTGGTTCAACTGTTGAAAGTAAATCAACTAAATTTGATTCAATTGATGAAATTAAATCTTCAATTCCTTCCACTAGTACTACTACCGGTTCTTCTAAATTCCCAGAAGTCCCAACTTCTTCAATCAAAGATGATAGTACTTTTGAAGATTTAGTTGAAGAAGCTAAATCTACTGCTACTACTAAAATTGATGAATTATAAATTTGAAAAATAAAAAAATAAAAAATGAAAAAAAGAATCTTTTTATTTTGTTATGGTTACTAATTGGTATCTTATAGAAAAAATATATTCAATTTATTGGTAAGCTTTTAAACTTTATATATGTATTTTTTTTATTTTGTTATATAATTCATTAGTGGAAAGATGGAG
This sequence comes from Yamadazyma buinensis, assembly GCA_030571035.1. Taxonomy (NCBI): domain Eukaryota; kingdom Fungi; phylum Ascomycota; class Pichiomycetes; order Serinales; family Debaryomycetaceae; genus Yamadazyma; species Yamadazyma buinensis. The sequence continues at coordinate 17,831 of JAJLWZ010000076.1, forward strand.
AGATTTATAATTATCTTGTAATTTTTTTTTTGGTTTGTCTTGTATCGCTTTTGTTGTTTTTTAATTGATACTGCCATTATTTATTATATATCTTTATATATATATATATATCTATTTTATCTATTTATATTTCTGGATTTGGTAATCTTCTATAACATGCAATCCATTTTGAACCATTATTCCTTTCAACTTTTTGACCTTCTTCAGTTGAATTATACATTATTTCAACACATTTATCATTTTTTTCCCAATCTTTATCTAATCTTTCAAATAATGGATGTTCATTTAAATGTTCAACCATCCAATTATGTAAATCTTCAACATCTGTAATTGTATAAATTATACCACCAACTTTTAAAGCATAAGCGTATTCGGATAATAAAGTAGTTGTTATAATTCTTGCTTTATGTTTTCTTTGTTTAAAATGTGGATCAGGGAAACAAAAGAACATCTTTGATAATTGTCCCTTTTTAAAAAAATTTGGTAAAAATTTCATTGCATTACCTCTTATAACTGCAATATTTTTAAAATTAGCTATTTCATCTTTATTTTGTTCTCTTAATGCAATAATTCTATCTTCAACATATTGTGTAACTTGAACTCTAATTTCCATACCTAAACATAAAGTTTTTGGATATTCTTTTGATAAATTAATTAATAAACCTCCATAACCACATCCAATATCTGCAATTTCAACATCTTTTATCATTTCTTTGGTTTCTGGGTTATAATAATCTGGATAAAATTTGGACCAATCCATTACATCAGGAGATTTTGGATAATCTAATCTATGATCTGAAAATGGATTCAGATGAGCTCTTTGTCTATAAAATCTTTTTCTAGGTAATTCAACATTGGTGTCATTTTTCAATAATTCTTTTTCTTCAAATGTTATCCTTCTGGCATTCTTCCTTGTGAGCTCTTTGTTATCTCTATAAGCTCTTCTTTTACTTTCAGCTTCTTGTTGTTGTAATTTTTGTAATTCTTTATCTGACATTATGTTTGATGAGAGTGAAAAAAAAATTTTGAGATGCTTCTCAAAGAGTTTAAAACACTTAAGAAATTAATTTTAAAATCAAAAGATTTTAGAATGTTATAGTGTATATATAAAGTCCTATTTACAAAATTAAAGGGAATTAAATCTAAATCCTTTTAAACACTTTCTTCTCCACTCTTATTTTCACCTTCATTTTCACCATTTAATTCCTTTTCATGTTGTTTTAAAGTTAAATATAATGTGTTGGTACTTGCTTCTAAAGTTTGAACTAAACCAGCACCACCTAAAATGGTTAACACACCAGATAATTGAGCTTGCAAAACTTCTTTAGTTGGTAAATCTTTATATTGATTAATTTTAGCAACATCATAAATATTATTTTCAATTTTAGCACCAACTAAGAATAATTTTTCTTGAGTAGTTTTTAAAAGTTTTAAAACTTCTGAAACAATTGAAGGATCTGATTTTGGAATAGCAATTATACCAGTTGGACCATGTAATAAAGGATGTAAAGGATGAACAACATCTTTATTCTTAATTGCAGCTTCTCTACTTGCTGGATCAATTTCATTTTCAGATCTTAAGTAAACTTCATAAATTCTATTTCTAATTAAATTTAATTTACATCCTAAACTACCTAAATCAGCTCTAACTTTGATATTATCATTTTTAGTCATATTATTGTGATGAACAAATAAGATTATTTCATTAGTATCATTTAAATGTTTATAATAATCGACTAAAAAAGTCTTTCTTGATAATACATTTTTATAAGTATCTCTTCCAGCTGTAAAATCAACTGCAGCTGGTGGAGTTGAAGTTGAATTTAATCTTATTGAATGTATTGAACTTATACCATTGAAAATTCCAACATTCTTAGTGAAATTCTGCGTAAACACTTTAGTGTTAAATAACCTTAACAGTATCATTTTAATTGAAAATTTTCACTTAGTCGCACTGATTTCTTATTGAAAATTATCGCACTATAAAATATTAAACAGTAACAGGAACACAAAAGGAATACCTACAAGGGTATATATTAGTGATAGATAATAGTGGTATCTACAATAATAAATTAAATTCTCTAGTGATTCAATATTTATATTTCTCCATATAGTAAAAAAAAATCGAATTTATTAGAGGTATTATAGCGTACTGCAGTTTTCCACAACATTGATATTATGAAATGACACTAACACTTCTATTAATCTTGGAAGAATGGTTTTAAGGAGAAAATTAATCTCCAAATAGTATCGAAACCACTTTTGAAATGATCTATACCTGTTGGGTAATAATTATTTGACCTCATTTCAGAACTATACTCTCAAATGATAAGATAATTAAATGAAACAGCAGTCAAAAGAGTGTATTAGTGCAACTGGTGCTGCCAAAACCATAATAATAGATGTATATAGTTTCTTCAAAAGTTGAGGATCTCTTAAAATGAATATTGTACTATCCAAGATTAAACAATAATAAGTTTAATGTTGAAAATATCCAAAAACAGTATATGCCTTTCAAAAGGATTTAATTTGGTTAGTACTATGTTTTAAATTCGACCTCTCTAGTTATGAAAGGCTTTTTTCTGTTATACTCTTAACTTCTGGTTTCAAACTAATCCAGAATTGACTCTATCCATATAATCAGATGATTTTTAAGCTATAAGTTATGAATTTGTTAACCATCGATTAACCAACGAAGATATTTCGTCTAAAGTCTCCTTAATGTGTAGTATTATGAATTCTGTTAAGCTTTTAATGACTTTACATTAACAGCTACAAAGTGATGGTAAATAAATACAAAAAAAATAAGAGAATTTTGAAAACAATATTATAATTATGACCTAGTGATGGAAATATGTTTGTCATTTTCAGCTTCAGTGCCATGGGAAAAAGAAACATTGCTATACATCAATAAATCACTCATTAAAACGTCAGGAAAACAGATTTATAAGGAGATATCCGTATAAATCTATTAACTTTAGTTAGACAATCCATTATAGTCCTTGAATTTAAACAACTGAAATTTGGAATCTTCTCCAAAGACTAAGAGTTATTAATATAACACTTCTGATGAACTCTTTTGCCCTAAATATCCCGTAGATTATTTAAATAAAACCTCGTCATATTATTTAGGAATTAGCCATCCATAAGTAGTAATTCTAAAATTTTTAATAATAAAACTTTCAAATAAATTTAGAAGTTAGTCTAAATGAATTTTGGAACTTTTTCAATGTAGCTTTAGTGCCATAAATCCTTTTAAGTACCTATAGGTTAAAAATTTTCACCTTAGCGGAATTGTTTGAATTATTATCCAATTGTTTTCATCAAATGTATGATACCTTGAATTTTATGAGCCCAGTTGATGTCTGTAGATGCTGGTAAACCTAGCATTAGATGCATCGATCAATATGGATGGTCTGAATCCCTAGGACTGTAGAGTATTACTAGAAATAGAAGATGAAGAATTTATGAAATATAAGATTGTCTTTGTTGATGAAATTATTGTACCAGTAAAAGAACAAAAATAGAATTTAGGCTGACTAACTATGATGTATTAGTCTTTTGGGTCAGTAGTAATAGAAAGGTTCAAATACCATCATTAGCACCACTAAAGATACAAAAATATGTATTATTATGATATTAGCATAAGACAAGGATCTTCCAGAATATCTTTAAAACTGAAAGTAATTATAGATTACGAAATAAAATATGTAAATAACAATATGCTATCCAATATAGTTATAATATAGTTATAATAATTACTATAATTATAGGAGTAGAGATTATAATTTGCTCAAGAATCAACTTGATAGAAACTTGGAAGAATAGTAATCAAAGAGTTCCAACAAAGAATGGTTCTTTATGTGGTTATTCAAATGAACACTACCAAAAGTAATACTAGTGATTATATTTACACTAATGATACCAAATAAGAAGAAATATCCTTAAAAGACCTATATAAAACATTCTATTACTAAATACATTTTTCTCTGTACCCTCACGGAATATCTCATTTTGTAACACCGTTAAAATACCCTACACCAAAAACTCAGGTTAATTACTAAGTAATTTTAACTGTTATAAAGAGGACTTTTAATGGATATTGCCGTAAGATTATTAATATAATACATTAAATTAAATTAAATTGAATTATTTTAATATTCTAAAATTGGAATATTACCGCTATAATGAAAAATTTCAGTTAATTTTCAGTTAATTTTCAGTTAATTTACTACAAATTTTGAGGTATTATTACACCAAATTACAAAATTTTCTATACACTAAACACTACTTTATTTTCTTATTACAAAAATAGGTAACAAATGAATAGAGACAGGATAAATTAAAGAGTCAATGTATTACGTATAATTGAAAAGGAATTTGCCTTTTTTTTCGTCCAGTTAAATTTTAAGTTCTCTTCTTCAGATGCTGCTAAAATAATCCCTCAAAAAAATTAGCTCAATTTGTATGTTTTTTTTTGCAACCAAGAGAGGAAGTGGGCAATGACACACGGTACAGTCATAATTAACTTCAAATTCTTTGATATAGTGTTTGGTATGGTATTGATTTCATTCGAATTGGTATATCACTTCGGTATAACACTCTAGATGCCTGACAAAATTTGAAAAAATTTGAAAATTTGAAAAAAATCTGAAGAAAAATCTACAATACAAAGATGTTTTGCATGGGGAAAAAAATTAGGTACAGAGATCTAAAGTTTCTTCGTTTAATTCCTTCACTCAATTTCTCCTTTTGTGTTGGTATTGTGAAAAAATTCACTATTGGAATCTTGACGTAGGTCTTTATTCCTAAAACAAACATGAAAATTTTACAAAATAAATCACTCAAATTTTATTATTGTATTTACATACTTAATCTTGAGTTATTTCTTTCCAAATGGCATGAACGTTTCTTCCAAGTCTCTTGTACTTAAACTAATTTAACTTCCCTTCATTATAATATTAACTTTCATTTGTTTTCAAAGGCATTTAATTCCTTTTATTGTACATTTATAAATTTACTTTTATAACTAAATAAAAACAAAAATAGAAACAAAATATTAATTAGGTAAAGTAATGGGTTTTTCTAAAGATAAAGAGGGTCAAAGCGTATTTGAATTAACTAATTCAGTTCAATCTGAAATTAGTACTTCTGCAAATGTTAAGTTCCAAAATAATAGTAGACCTAGAAAATTAAGTAGATCAAATTCAATATTTACGATTAATAGTAAAGGTGAATTACCTGAAAATTCTTTACCAAGAGTTTTTAAAACTGTTAGTCAGAATATTGAATCAACCATTAGTCATTTAGAACCTGAAGGTACTGGTACTGTTAAATTTGAATCTGTTACATGGCATTCAGATGATATCCTTGTTGTTGAAGGTAATTTTGATTCAAATTTAGAATTAGGTTTAAATGATAGTCAAGTTAATAATAAGTTAAAAGAATTTGGTCATAATAGTCAAAGTAAACCTCCAAGTGATTTATTATGGAGAGTTTTCTTTTATTTTTTTGGTGGGTTCGGTCCATTATTATTTGTTGCCGGTATTTTAGTTATTATTTGTTGGAAACCTTTAGGTGATCCACCACAGACTGCTAATTTAGCATTAGGTGTTATTCTTTTAGTTGTTTTCTTGATTCAAGCTGCCCTTAATTTTGTTCAAGATTTTTCTTCATCACAAGTTATGAAATCAATTAATGATATGATTCCCTTAAATGTTAATGTAATTAGAAATAATTCAGTTTCTGAAATTCCAAGTGAAAATTTAGTTCCTGGTGATATTGTTTTAATTGAACCAAATACAAAAATTGCTGCAGATATTAGAATTTTTGAACTGTATGATTTATTATTTGATAGATCAACTTTAACTGGTGAAACTGTTCCATGTCCTGGTAAACCAATTTCAAGAAATCCAAATTATTTAGAAAGTGAATCAATTGCTATGCAAGGTACTTTTTGTATTGGTGGTCAAGGTAAAGGTATTGTTGTTTCAACTGGTGATCATACAATTTTTGGTGAAATTGCTAAATTATCTTCAACTTCTAAAAAAGAATTAACAACTTTACAAAAAGAATTATTTAGATTTGTTTCAATTGTTGTTGGTGTTATTCTTTCAATTGTTCTTTTAATTATTATTTTATGGGCTGCTTGGTTAAAACATAAATACCCAGAATGGATTAATACTCCAACTTTAATTGTTGATATTGTTTCTGTTTTAGTTTCATTTATTCCTGAAGGTTTGCCAATTACTTTAACTGTTTGTTTAATGGTTACTGCTAAACAAATGAAAGAAAGTAAAATTTTATGTAAATCTTTAAATATGATTGAAACTTTAGGATCTGTTAGTGTTTTATGTACTGATAAAACTGGTACATTAACAACTGGTAAAATGACTGTTACTAATACTTATGGTGATATTGATAACCTTTCATTGATTGGTAATTTATGTACTGAATGTCAAATTAAAGATGGTGAAGTCACTGGTGGTAACCAAACTGATAAATCAATTTTAAATTATTTCTTAACTATTGAAAATAAAATCAATCCAGATAATTATAAATTAGTTAAACATATTTCATTTTCATCAAAACTAAAATTTATGGTTAAAATTTTTAAAAGGGAATTAGAAGGTGATTATTTATTAACTATTAAAGGTGCTCCAGATATTTTATTAAATAAAGCAAAATATATTAGAATGAATGAATCAGAAAATTTAATTACAAATGAAATTAAAAATGAATTAACTTCAACTCAATTAGAATGGAGTGGACAAGGTGAAAGAGTTATTTTATTAGGTTCAAAAATTTTAAAACAGTTTGATGAAAATGATGAAAGTTTTGATCAAGATATTGATAATGAAGTTAAAGATTTAACTATTGATGGTTTATTAGCTTTAAGTGATCCTTTAAGAGATAGAATTCCAGAAGTTTGTGCAGATTTACAAACTGCAGGTATTAAATTAGTTATGATTACTGGTGATTTTGAAATTACAGCTAAAAGTATTGCTAGAAAATGTGGAATTTTAACAACTGATTATATTGATGGTATTAATAATTTAGCTGATAATGGTGAAGAAAGATCTGTTGTTATTAATGGTCCAGATATGTTTAGATTAAGTGAAACTGATTGGGATAGATTAACTTCATATAATGAAATTGTCTTTAGTAGAACAACTCCAGAACAAAAATTAAAAATTGTTAAAGAATTTCAAAATAGAAGGCATATTGTTGGTATGACTGGTGATGGTGTTAATGATTCACCATCAATTAAACAAGCAGATATTGGTATTTCAATGATTGATGGTAGTGAAATTGCAAAAGAAGCATCAGATTTAATTTTATTAGATTCCTTTACTTCAATTGTTGAAGCTTTATTATTTGGTAGATTAGTTTTTGAAAATATTAAAAAGACTATCTTTTATTTATTACCTGCTGGTTGTTTTAGTGAATTATGGTGTGTCTTATTAAATGTTTTAGGTGGTTTCCCACAAATGTTATCAAGTTTTAATATGATTATTGTTAGTTGTATTACTGATTGTATTGGTTCAATGATTATTAGTTTTGAAAAACCTGAAAAAAATTTATTATATAAAAAACCAAGATGTATAAGTGGTGAAAAATTAGTAGATTGGAGATTATTATTACATTCTTATATTTTATTAGGTACTATAGATTGTTTTTCAGCAATGTTAGTTTCATTTTTACATTTTACAAGAAATGGAGTTTCATTTGGTTCATTAAATTCTTATGGTGTTTATGATGATCCAGAATTAATCGCTAAATTATTAGCATCTGCATCTTCAATTTATTTTGTTCATTTAGTTATTATGCAATGTTTCAATTTATTAGTTGTCAGATCAAGATATGTTAGTTTATTCCAAAACTTAAATTACAGACTTCTTATCGTGTTCCCAATTTTTGCATCCACTTTCATTTGGACTAATATTCCAGCTATTCAAAATGCAATTGATTCAGGTCCTGTACCAGTTGAAAATTACTTCATCTCCATTGGTTTTGGTTTAGTCTTAGTTACTTATGATGAAGTTAGAAAAATCATAGTGAGAACTAAACCTAATAGTATTGTAGCAAAAGCTGCTTGGTAAATAGTTTAAAAAAAAATGTATATTTATTTTTATATTAAACCTTCTCTATTCTTCCAGTCTCTCTCTCATATAATTCACCATCTATTCTGTTTTCTTGTTATTTCCCCCTACTCTATCTCTATATGGATTGGAATATTACTTGATTCAAAAATAACAGTCACAAAAGAGTATTTTGCTTCCCCCAATAACTTGAAGGAATTTTTTAAGGGATTTTAAAAATTCGGTATTGGCTGCAAATGTGAGATTGATGATGATGATTTTGTGGATATTCGCAGAATTTAACACTCATTAAACTCAATTTAAAACTCATCTCAACCGATCTTGTGATCCTCACTTTAGATTTCAAATTTATAAGCTTCTAAGTGTATCCAGTTGAGTATAACCATTGCATTAAGGTGTTTAAGTACAAGTCAGTCCCAAGGAATCAAAATTTGCTAGTTTTCAAACACAAGGGGAAGGAAAATCATAGGGAAAAGGGTGTGCAAGCAGTTTGGTTCTTTAATAGTATTGAAAATTTACAACGTTTAGGTAAGATTCCAAGAAATATACAATCATATATTATGTCTAAAGCTTTAAATAACGAATCAGAAACTCAATTAGGTTTGAAACGAGCTATGATAGACGCCAGTGATGATGATCGTAGTCTTAAGAGTCTAAAGTATACATCATTAGAAGGTATAGAGCCTGTTAAACCTTCATTATTTGGTTATGTAGATATCAAAAAACTAGAGCATTCTGCTAAATTAATACAGAAGAATATAAAAATTATACTTGATGATGCTCCAAATGTTGAATCATTAAATAAATTAATGGAATCAAAAGAGATTGATTCTTTAACTTTTGATAATTTAAAAACTAATAAATTAGTTCATTTATCAAGTATTTTAAAATCATTATATGAATTTGGGGAATTGAATATTTTTGACTCGATTTTAAATGATAATTTTAAAGACGATAGATTAAGAATTAATACTGATTTTGAAGGTATTAACAATGAGAAATCTGATAATTTAGATAATGAACAAAATTATCCTGTTGGTGTTAGCTTGTATCAGGTTACAAGTGAAGACGATAGTTTAAAAATGAGTCCTACAAATTCCAATGGAAATTCTAATGTAAATACAAATACAAATACAACCACAAACACAACGACAAGTCAAACCACAAGTTCCAGTTCAAATTCAACTTCTACACCAAATCAAATTATACCAAATACAGAGAATGAAGAATCCGATGATAAAATTCCTGAATTGCCATTAATTAAAGATCCACATTTATATGCAAGAGTTTTCATTCACAAATCAACAATTAATAATAAAAGTTATTTATCACAAAGTGAATTAATTTCTTCTCATAATGAAAGATTAGAATTTTTAGGTGATTCAGTGTTAAATAACATTGCAACCCTTATCTTATATGCAAGATATCCGTCAGCTCCTGAAGGTGAACTTTCTAAAATGAGATCATTATTAGTTAATAATGTTACATTAGCTGAATTTTCATTAATTTATGGATTTGATAAAAAATTAAAAAGTAGTATTAATGATACTATTTTAAGACAAGGTAAACAAAAAATCTTTGCAGATATTTTTGAAGCTTATGTTGGTGCATTAGCTATGGAAAATACTGAATATGGATTAATTAAAGATTGGTTATATAAATTATTTTTAAATCGTTTAAATAAATTTGATCATGAAATAAAGGGAACAGAAGAAATCAATAAAGATGCAAAATCAGAGTTATATTCCCTTGTGGGGTCAGCATCATTCCATCCACTGTATAAAGTTATAAAAACTGGTGATGGTGCAACAAAATCTTTTGTGGTTGATTGTATGATGGGTCATGAAGTTTTAGGAACTGGTGAGGCACCAGGTTTAAAAGAAGCTGGATTAAGAGCTGCTATGACAGCATTAAGAAATAGACCATTATTAGAGAAATACATTCAATTAAGAGTTAATACGGATAGATCAATAACTGCAGTTTATAATGATCCAACACAACAAAAGAAAATCCATCAAGATATAACTACACAATTAGGATTTAAATCTAGATCAAGCTCATTTTCTGCATCTCCTGGTATTCAGGATTCTAGACCTGTTGTGAATCAAGATGAACTTGGATTACCTTTAATATGTAATTCAACTGATGAAATTGATCTTAACGCAAGAAATAAATTATACGCTATTTTATCTAAACATTATACTTCATTACCAGAATACGATTGTGAAGAAACTGACGATAAGTTGTTTAAAGCTGAATTAAAAATAAATAGTAAATTATTTGCAGTTGGTAAAGATGTTTCTAAAAAGAGGGCAATGGCAAGAGCTGCTATGATTGTTTTAGATAATTCATCAGTATTACACCAATTAAATAATAAATAGCAAGACGTAAATAGTACCTGGTAAACAATAATACACAATATATAGTACATAGATGCATATATCTATCTATCAATGTATGTATATATATTTGTAAATAGAAGACCTCTTAAATCCAATCATTCAAGAGGCTGCAAAATCGAATTCGCAGTTTAGCGGAGTAGATAAGATATAAGCTTCATCAGAGAACCAAAAAAACATTCTCTCGCTAACATTCTTTATAAAAATGAAGTTATCAAGTATCTTATTTGGTTCCTTGGTTGCAGCAACACCATTGAAACAACAAGTGTTTTCAAGTGAAGATTTAGAATCTCATGTTCATGATACTTTACAAGAACTCAAAATTGAACAAAATCAATTATTAGAACTTCAAGAATCTTGGAAATTCTTACTTGAAGAATTAGACAGAGATGAATTATTAAAGTATGTTGAAAATTATAAGAAAACTGAAAAACAATTTAAACAATCATCAATTAAGAAGCCATTAAAGAAAAATCCAAATAAATTCCATGAATTTGAAAATGATGAAGATTTTGAAATTATTACTGATAAAAATGAAAATCATCAATTAAGAATTAAGAAAACGTCTCCAAAACTGTTAGGTTTAGACACTGTCGAACAATATGTTGGTTATATGGACGTTAAAGATGAAGATAAACATTTCTTCTATTGGTTCTTCGAAAGTAGAAATGATCCAGTTAATGATCCAATTCTTTTATGGTTAAATGGTGGACCTGGTTGTTCTTCAGAGACTGGTTTATTCTTTGAATTAGGACCATCCTCAATTAACTCCACTTTACAACCAGTTTATAATCCTTATTCATGGAATGCTAATGCTTCAGTTATCTTTTTAGATCAACCAGTCGGTGTTGGTTATTCTTACTCAGGTTCTGAACATGTTGATGATTCTTTAAAATCAGCTAAAGATGTTTACGTATTTTTAGAATTATTCTTCCAAAAATTCCCACAATTTTTAAAGAATAAGTTCCATGTCACTGGTGAATCGTATGCTGGTCACTATATCCCAGCAATTGGTGCAGAAATTATTTCTCATCCTGAAAGATCTTTTGAATTGGCTTCTTTAGTTATTGGTAATGGTGCAGTTAACAGATTCTTCCAAAAACATTACGATCAAAAAATGATTTGTGGCCCAGGTGGTGTTGAACCAGTTATTTCAGAAGATAATTGTACTAGAATGGATACTTATTTAACTAAATGTTTAAATACTCAACTTATATGTGATTATTTCCATAATTCTGTTGCTTGTATCCCATCCAGCTACTATTGCGATTTAGCTTATGGTCCATTCTATGATTTAAAATTGAATCCATATGATTTAAGAAGAAAATGTAGTGGGAACGGTCTTTGTTATGAGGAAGATAATTATATTGAAGACTTTATGAATTTAAAATCAACTAGAGATGTCATAGGCATTCCAAGTCATTTGGAATTTGAAGGATGTAGCGGAGATGTTATGAATGATTTCGTAAACTCTCATGACCGTATGGTACCATTCGAAAAGTATATTGCTAAAGTCTTGGACTACGGAGTCCCAGTGTTACACTATGCCGGAGACAAAGACTTCCAATGTCATTGGTTAGGTTTCAATGCTGTTTCCAATACTGTTCCATTCAAATACCAAGAACAATTCAATAGCCTGCAATTTCAACCTTGGGTTGCAAACGGTAAAGAATCTGGTCAAGTTAGAAACTATGATAAATTTACTTTCTTGAGAATTTACGATTCTGGTCATATGGTTCCCCATGATCAACCTGAAGCTGCGTTAAGTATGGTCAATACTTGGGTTCAAGGAGACTATACTTTTGGTTATTAAATTTGACTCTACCTATCTCTTAAAAGTTCAATATATACATGTCCATACTTAATCTTTTTGGTGCCGCACAGACATGTGAGTTTAAAAAAATCTGCGGTTATAAATATTTGAACCTCCGTCTTCAAAATTTCTAAACAATCCCAAACAGCAGTAACTGAAACAATCACTTATAATGAAGGTTGGTAGTATCTTAGGAGCTTTGGTGACTGCTAATTATGTCATGGGACATCAAGTCTTATTCAATTTAGAAAATGAAAAGAAATTATTAATGAACAAGAAACTTGAAGAAGTCCTTAACGGATTAAGTGAAATTGATAAGGCAAAATATCAAGATATTTTAGAATCAAAATGGGAAGAAGGTATCTTAAATGCACCTGAACTTCAAGATTCTAAATTCTGGGATGTAATTAAAGGTTCTGAAAAGACTGCTAAGAATTGGTTTTCAAAACAATCTAATAAATTTATGGATACATTTTCAAACAAAAACCATAAAACTGACCCATTAATGGAATCTTTTAATTATGATGAAAAAATTAGCCTGAAGAAATTCAACAAACATTCGATTAGAATTAAGAAAAATCATCCTGAAAGTTTAGGTTTAGATACTGTAGAACAATATACTGGTTATTTAGATGTTGAAGAAACTGATAAACATTTCTTCTTTTGGTTTTTTGAAAGTAGAAATGATCCTGTTAATGACCCAGTCATTTTATGGTTAAATGGTGGACCTGGATGTTCTTCTGAAGGTGGATTATTTTTTGAATTAGGTCCTTCTTTTATTAATTCAACTTTACAACCTGAATTTAATCCTTATTCATGGAATAATAATGCATCTGTTATCTTTTTAGATCAACCAGTTGGAGCTGGATTTTCATATTCTTCAAGTGATGATGTTGGAACTTCTGCGAAGGCTGCAAAAGATGTTTATATCTTTTTAGAATTATTCTTCCAAAAATTCCCACAATTTTTAAAGAATGAATTCCATGTTACTGGTGAATCTTATGCTGGTCATTATATTCCAGCTATTGGTAGTGAAATTTTAGATCATCCTGAAAGATCATTTAAATTAACTTCAATTTTAATTGGAAATGGATTTGTTAATTTCCCAATTCAAGAATTAAAAAGTCCAGATATGCTTTGTGGTAAAGGTGGAATGGATCCAATTTTTACTGAAGAGCAATGTAAGGTCCTGTATGATAATGTTAAAACTGCTGCTGCATTCCTGTCAATTTGTGTTCTTACCTTAAATCCAATTGTTTGTGCTATTGCTAATCATTATGAAAATTTAACTTTTGGTCCATTAGAAGAATTACATTTAAATCCTTATGATTTAAGAGTTAAATGTGAAGGTAATGACCTTTGTTATGATGGTATAACTTATGTGTCTGACTATTTAGCTCAAAAATCAGTTAGGGAAGCTATTGGAGTAAATGTTGATTTTAAATATGAATTCTGTAACATTGTGGTTGGTGAGAGATTTTCTAATCAAAGAGATATGATTATTCCATATGAATCACTGATTGCTAAAATCTTAGATTCAAAAGTTCCAGTCTTACTTTATGCAGGTGATAAAGATTTTGTTTGTCATTGGTTAGGATTTAATGAAGTTTCAAATTATGTTGAATTTGAAGGTTATGACGAATATAGAGAGTCTGCATTTGAGCCATGGACTGTTGAAGGTAAAGAAGTTGGTCAAATTAGAGGTGCAAATGGTTTGACTTTCTTAAGAGTTTATGAAAGTGGTCATATGGTTCCTCATGATCAACCTCAAGTTGCTTATGATATGCTTAGTTTGTGGTTACTGGGTGAAATTCAATTATAAAGTTGAATTACGTCAAAAGTTAATATACAAGGAGTTAGTTCCTTTTAGTTCTTCTGTTTAAGTAAATTAATATATGTTGTTTTCCTTTCTGGCTTTGTGTTTCTGCTCTCTAGATCTACTTGTGGTTTTTTTTTTTTTTATTTTTCAAGTAACAAATCTTATATTGAAAATTATAAACTATTTATAGCTATTTAATATAAGTAAGAAGTTTGAGAATGATCTCTAACTTCCACCGAAGCTGTGTATGAATATGGATACTGAGTCATACGAAATTTGAAGTTTTGATATGAACGAAATGGAGTAATAATTATAAGTGGGTTGAGACCCTGTCGAATATTTTAATTCAAGGCTATCATCTGTATCCAGGGAGGGAATTAATTAAGATTTTGTTGCAATGTGTTTCGTGGTGATTTTCCAGGTTTAATCAATTTGAAATTAATTAAAACTTTGTAGTTGATATATTATTTGCTTGCTTATTGTTTAAATTGCGTAAATGCAATACATTTAGACCAATTTTTTGTCAACCAATTGTTACACCATTCTTCTGAGACACTTTCCTCTCCTTTTTGAATGCTGTTTGTTCTAGCGTCTTTTCGGATTAAGTAGACTGATATGATATATAAATTGATTTTGTAAATTTCCTCTGATGATAGTATGTGTCCTAAGAAATTGTATCTTTGGGTGTCTTGGAAACATTTGACCCATATTTTTCCTGTTATTATGCAGTTGATGAAGGAGTGAAGGTTATTGTTTGAATCCGTTCCACATAAGTAGCATTTATCATGTTGGTATTGATGAGCCGTCAAATATCCCAATGAAGGTTTTGATTGTAAACCTATTTTTTTACTATTTTTCGCATCCATTTTTTTATGAATATAGCTACTTTCACTTGAATTTTATTCTGGAAAATTAGTAAAATAATATACAATTTGTTAATTGAAAATATTAACTTTTAACTGGGTTTTTATAATTTATAAAGAAAAGTTCTAAAAGACGAAAAAATAAGTGAAAAAGTAAAAATTTGAAAACTTCTTGCAGCCATTGACCGCACTTGAAGATGGGCTTGATACTGGGAAGAAAAAAGACGGTAGGAATAGAAATAGGCTTATCAGATCATTTATTAGATATATCTGATAAGTATGGTGATAATTTAATTTGTCTTTCTAATGTAAAATTTGTGGCTTAAACTAAATGGTTTACAAATAGCTAAGATTTTGTATCTACTTCCAATCGCAGACTCTAAAACCAGACTCCTTAACTTAAAATATTTGATATAAGAATAATAGACTTGTCTGACTATCGGCCAGAATTCATCGTCTACTATATGTGTCTGAAGTATTTAGTAGGAATTCTTTTTGCGACCTCTCCCATAGTCAAGCTCCATAGTTAAGAGCGGATTAATATTGAGGCTAGCACCTCAATTTTAAGAGTTTTCGACTAAAGAACCAGGCGTACCATAATGATTTCTCGATTCCAATAGATTGAACCTGCTTCCAGGTCCATATCTTGAGTTTGAAATTTTTGTAAGAAACTTCTTTTTTGCCCTGGGAGATCACGTAGACTCGAATAGCATACAAGGGTTAAAAAATATAGATAAGATACATGGAGATTTTCTAACATGTATCGTTTGGCTTTATAGGGACAAACTATTTATCGAAACATATCGACTGGTCACATTGATAGATCAAGAGGAAAAAATAGTAAAAATAGTTACTAAAATACAGGGGGAAATTCCCTCCTGTCGGCAATTCCTGTTGTCGGAAGTTCCTACTAGAATAAAGAGATCCAAATATTATCTATATGTATCATTAAAAAAGGGCTCTTTCCTCTCAGAAAGTACTCTAGATCAAGTATTAACTTTGAGAGTACTACTACTCCAGATCACTCTAGGGATCACTCTAGATCTACTTCCACTAATTAAAACTCTTTGGATTTTACCTATGGGTGTACCATTTATCCATAACTATTGGTGTACCAATTTAAAAAAGAGGTGTCATCTCGTAAAAACACCTCTAAAGACACACCTCTATTCCACAGAGGGGCCTCTTTCTTTCTAAAATTTGAGTATCGCACTAAATTATTAACTATGGGTGTACCGTTTTAAAGAATTCAACAATGCTCTAAATGTACTTTAGAGTATCTTTCAGACCACTTTTAACTATTAAAAAGATATAAAAGTGTCAATAATTCATATTAGATCTTAAAATTCCAGATTTTAGTCACTTTTGAAGTAAATAGATAGATAAAACCTAACTATGGGTGTACCGAACTCGTGGAAGTTCCGCAAAAATTTGATTTTGTGCACGCGTGATCTATCTGTTGTGATATTGCTTCTTATGAGTAATATCACAGAGTACTACGACCAGTCAAGTGTATTCTTAAGGGAGGAACAGTCAATTAAAAGTAATATATATTGGAGAACTATAAAAGAAGGGGTACAAGTATCTAATATAGTCGAGTGTCAGAATGACACTCTCGTCAAAACAAACTAAAACAATAACAATAAC
>JAJLWZ010000077.1:0-34317 GCA_030571035.1 Yamadazyma buinensis
ATTGAGTCCTCTCAATATCCTCAATGAGGGACAGATGGAGAAAAACCATTTCAAAAAACACTAATAACCTCCAGAAGTTGGTATATTTTTGATTCTTAATCTAGTTGTTGTTAATTTATCGTTCAAAGTTGATTTCTTGTACTTATGGGTTAATGTTGTTAATATCTTCTTAAAGTACCAAATTTGAATAGTTTTTTTTAAAAAAAATAGTAATCTCTTTGCGTTAGAACGTCAACCTTATGCAGGGAACGATGCTAATCTTCTCTGTAATTTTTATTTCTTGACTGGGCCAGCAAGCTGACCCAAAACGATATTTTGAAAAATATTAACAATTTGTAGATTCTCTTATTCATACTCATCCGATGTAGTGTAACGGCTAGCACGGTTGCCTTTCACGCAGCAAACCCGGGTTCGACTCCCGGCATCGGAATAAGATTCTTTTTTTGCAACTTTATATATCTGTATTAATGCACAGCTTCAAAAAGAAAAAATGATACCAATGATTAATAGTTAATACCAGTAAGAAAAATACAAATGTTAGAGTGAAAAAATGAGAATAAAATTTTTTCTATCAATGCGCGATTGATTTTTTTTTGTATTTTCTATATTCAACCAAAGCTCTAATGTCATTACCGCCACCACCTAGAAGGGCTGGGTATAATCAATCTCAAGGGAACATGTCACAAGAAGCATCTACAATTCTTTTTGTTGGGCTGGTACCATTTGATTGGGATGATAGGATCATGAGATCGGTAGCTTGTGCGTCAGGAAAAGTTGTGGATGTGAGATTAGGATACGATCATGGTGGTAAAAATAAAGGATATTGTTTTGTTGAATATCAAACACCCGAGGAAGCTCAGATAGGGAAGGAAATGCTCGGAAAGATTAAGATAGGAATCTCTCATAATCGTACTAAAGGATTAAGAATCGAAGAATCTAAAGAAGGATTAAGAGTTGGAGGTCCTCCACAACTTAAACCAACTATACCATTAGATAAAACTTATTTACCTTCTAATGTTCAATTACCACCAGAAATGTTAAAGAAATTTCCAGATTATAATTCACCAAGAAACAATTATTCTCAACCAAATTATCAAGGACAGAATTACAACCAACAACAAATGGGTCAACAAAATTACAATCAACAAAACTATAATCAACAAAATTATAACCAACCACCACCACCACCACCACAGCAACAACAAATGGGACAAATAGGATCAAATAATGCTAGAAATCTTCCACAACCACAAGTTTTACCATTCAAAACTCCAGATAATATAAACAAGAATTTAAGTCATATTGCACCACCAATGTTATTAGAAATTCTTGTACAATTAAAGGCTACTGTCAATACACCTGATGAGCAAACTGCTACTACAATTTTCCACAATAATCCTATATTTGCAACTACAACAGCTCAAGCATTATTATTAATGGGTTTAATTGATGATGAAGTTATTAAAGAATCTTCGAAACCTGCTAACCCATCGCCAAGATTCCAAAACACACAACCTCAACAATTCAATCAACCTCCATTTCAAAGTAAATGGCCATATTTACCTGAACATACACAAAGGCAATTATCACTAATGCCAATGGAACAAGCTGATTTAATTGCTCAAGTTTTGTCAATGCCAGTTGAACAAATCCCAACTTTAGAACAAGATAAACAAATAATGGTAAATAATCTTAGAGCTCAATATTTATAGAGTCAACAAAAAGTAATGTAATATATAATGATGAATCCCTATCTTAGTTTCTCTATTTCTTCCATTTATCTGAAATTTGCGTACAAAAAATTGCAAGGAACAAAAGAAAAAAATAATTCTCAAATCTTAAGTACACACATTATAGAATATAATGGCGACTCCATTAATTGATATTGATATTGAGTTGGATTCCAATAATGGTGCCACCAACTTTTCAGGGTGGATAAGTGAATTGCTTGATAGGGCATTAAATACAGGTTCAAGAAGAAATGTAAAATCTGCTTCAGAAAAAGCTATTCATCAGCTCAAGGACTGTGATTTGAACAGTCTCGACAATAAAGAATGTCCAATTTGTTATGATCCTTATGAATCAAAGACTACATCAGAAAAAATTAAACCAGTGAAGAATTCAAACACTAGTTCTGGAGTCGATAAGTATGTGAATGATGAATTTGTACATAAGATGAATACCACATATCACATGAATTTTGTAAAGACAAGTGAAAGGCTACAATTTAATGATCCTTCATTATTTTTACCAGCCGATCAAGCTGCATTGAATTATTGTAGGTTCCCACAAAGGAATCTTGCATCTTTAGAAGATCCAACTGAAGAAGATATTCTTCCTGGTTATGAGGAAATTGTTGAAGCTAAACAAGAACAAAAAAGAATGAAAGAACAAGCTAAAAATGATGGCCATATACCTGTAAAGATGCCAGATTGTGCGCATATCTTTGGGAAATCATGCATTGTTGAATGGTTAAAAAGTAATGTTAGTTGTCCATTATGCCGTAAAGAAGTTGAAGAATCTAAACCAAGGGATCCAAAACAAGTAAGAATGGATCATCTTGAAAGTTCAATGATGTCTACATTTAATGATCCTGAAACTATGAGATCTCATTTAATTAATCATTCAACTGATATTTTCAATCCTTTTAAAAGACCTTTCAATCCTTCCATTACTCCATTAACTGATACTTATGTAAATCAAAGTTATATTTCTACTAGTTCACTTTTAGAAGGGAAATCTTATCCCAGCGTTTCAACTAGAGATCCTAATTTGGTTTTACCTGGTAGATTTCCAATAGGTGATTTTAATAGTCTGCCATTTAATGCTAATAGGCCTATTACTATAAGAGCCGATAGAAGAGTTAGAAGAAGAACAACTATCACTACCGAAGGTACCAATTCTACTATCAATGGCACAACTACCAATGCAAGCATAAATACAAATAATACTACCGATAGTGGATTCGCTGCAAATATTTCCAGGTCTAATTTTGCCAGTTCTAATTTTGCCAGTTCTAATTTTGCCAGTTCTAATCCACAATCAGAAACACCAGAAACAGATAGAATGGACGAATATGATACAAATAGTAGTAGTAGTAGTTCAGAGAATGAAAGTAGAAGACTTAGAACTCCATTACTTGCTAGGGCAGGGTTAAGGCTGACTACTGATTCTAGAAGTCCTAGTAGAAGTAGAAATAATGGTCGATCTCATCCTTACTCCAGACCACAATCAGAAGAATAACCACACCCCACCCACATTTACCCATATTACGAATATAGAATGATTTAAGTCTCTCTCTGTTAACTCTAATGAAAAAAAAGCCCAAAAAAAATTCCTGCAGAAGACATAGTGTGAGATCTACGACTCGCAATTTTAGTGGGGAATTGGGTTCATCAAAAATACATATAAGCACGATATATAAAGTGATTTAACCATGTCACTGGTCGAACAGTTATCACCGGATAACGACAAGAGGAAGAAAAGGAGAACTCTTGGAACATTTCCATGTCCAGATTGTGGGAAAATTTTTACCAGAACTGATCATCTATCGAGGCATTATTTAAACCATAATCCTAAAGAAGTTTTCGAATGTGAATTTGTTGTTGATACTTTAGGAGGAGGTAGCAGGAGATGTGGTAAGAGTTTTGTAAGAAAAGATTTAATGGAGAGACATGCCAAACGTCATTTATCCACTGCACCTAATGGTAGAGTTAATTGGTCTTCCATATCACTAACGCCGGATAATAGTGAGCTTAAGAATTCACCAGAGTCAGCAAAAACTTATCCTATGGCGAGTTCAATTTCAAGTACAATTGATCAACCAGAGAAGGCAGCCACTATAGCTGGAGATTCACCTTTACAAATCTCGAATTTGATTAATAATACTGATACATCGGTACCGATTTTCAATAGACCCGGATTCGTAAAGAGCGATGCCTCTCTGAATGCAAACATAGGAATACCTGTACAACCTGTATCAGTGTTAAAATCAACAGTTGATAGTACAAATATCACTCAAATTCAAGGTCAACAACAAGATAATAATGGTGCTAGTAAAAGTAATGGAACTCCTAATGGTAATACCAATGTTGTAATCAATAATCATTCAAAGGGAAATATTAGGGGACCTATAAGAAGTTCAACCGCTCTTTCATCACTAGTCGCTCAAGCTCAAATCGCTAGCCAAGGGAATGATGGTTCAAGTGATTTTTTTCAAAGTCAAACAGATATTCTATCATGGCTTTTCACTGATCTGTCACCTATAAATAATGGGATAGTAAGACCAGATGGATCAATAATGGCTATACCTTCTATTGTAAATACTCCAGAGAATATAGTGGATGTGAATGATTTCCGTTATGAATTAGCTGATACTAATATTTTCCAACATGAGACAAACCCATTAGATGAGATGTTGTTAAGAAATTTTGGACACCCTAGAGTAAATGGTGGTGACAATGTATATAATAACTCCTCAAATGGTCACAATACTAGTAATAATCATGATCCTAATAATAATAATAATAATAACTCCAATCTCAATAATAATTTCAATGGTATTAATGGTAATAGAAATTTGAGTCCACTGATACGACAATATGAAACACCATTTAATTTTAGTTTACCATCAACTATATCTGCGACATCACCAACAAGTACTAATGAATCAAACTCAACACCAAAACTGATTAATGATTTATTTAGTCCAAATATCAATGCTCAACAAAAGAGCCTTCATGAATATGGTTCAAGGTATAACGTTGCCACAAATAAACATATTTATATTGATAAGATAATACTTTCTGAAATATTTAAATCTTTGAAAAGCTTAGAAAAATCCAAAGTTGAAACTATTTTTAACGATAAAGTATTAATTGAAGATAGATTTTCATATTACTTATCAATTTATTGGTTAGTATTTCATCCACAATTCAATTTTTTACATAAATCATCATTTAAAACTTCAAACACTGAACCTTTATTATTACTTTCAATGATTTTAATTGGGTGTAATTATTGTACAGGAGTTGATAATCCTGAGAATTTACTGCTGTCAAGATCCAAATCTCCAGAATATAAATTATCATTAAGTATAGCAGTTCCATTAAGATATGCAATTTTTGAAAATGAAGAATTTAAATCACCTGTTAAATTATGGGTTTTACAAAGTCTTAATTTACTTGAATGGAGTGAAAAAAATTTCCTTTCAAGACGTATGCATGAAAGAGCACATATTCATCATGCTTCAACTGTTCAATTAATGAGAAGATCACCAGTATTTGGTGGGAATCCAGGAGTTAAAAGTACAAATGTAAATAATAATGGAACTAGTGAGAATGAAATTGAAGAGAGTGATAGTAATTCAAATAAAAAGAAAGAAGGTGATAAAAATGATTTAGAATTATTTAATAAATGGGTTGAATCTGAATCAATGAAACGTATAACTTTTATGACATTTTATCTTGATATAGCAGATTATGTTAAGTTTCGTCATAATCCACTTATATTATTTCATCAATTACAAATTATGAAATTACCATGTAATGATGAATTATGGGAAGCAACTGATGTTAATCAATCTTTTATAAAATTATTAAGGAAACAAAAGAAATTACAAAATAAAAATATTGCAAATAATAATAATAATAATAATAATAATAATAATAATACTAATAATATAAATAATAATATATCAATTTCAAATGAAAGATTTTTAACAGTTTTAAAAAGATTATTAAATAATAATCAGGTTCAATTAAAAATTTCACCATTCGTTAAGAAAATTTTATATGGTGGATTATTATCAATTATGTATCAAATGCAACAATTTGAATTACAAAATAATTCATCATTAATTTCAATACCTAATTCGAAAGCAAATTTTCAAATTTGGAAAGAATTATTAACTACTGGAATTGACAATTTTAATAAATTAATTAAAGAAAATTGTACAACAATTGAATTGAATAAAGATTCTACAAAATTTATTGATTGTACTGTATCAAATTGTAAATTTCCAATTTATCATATTACACAAATCGTTGGTATGCCAGATCTAAATACTTATGATATGTCAATTTATTGTGGATCACCAGCTAATCAAAATGTTGATATTAGTTTAAAAGATAGATTAGTAGTTGAAAGAAAATTACTGAGTATTTGGCTAAAACATATTCAACCAACAAATATTAATGATATAGTTAATATGAAGGGAATTGTTCATTGCTATATATTTTTATGGGAAACATTATTATCACCTAATGGAATTTTAAGTGAAGATATTAATTCAAATTCAACATGGAAACCAGATAAAGATTATTTTGATGCAATTTTTGGAATTAGTTTAGCAATGCAAACATTATGGAGTTATTGTTATTTAACATCAGGAATTGAAAGTTCTAGATATAAAGAAATTGAAAATAAAATTAATGAAATGAGTTATGAAAAATTAATTGAATCAAGTGTTGAAACTGGTTATGAATATTTAACAAGAATTAAAAGAGAATTTTCATTTAATTTAAAAAGGAATAATTTACATAATACTCATTCAATTGAAAATTTATATAAAATTGATAATTTAATTACACCACATGAAATTTTAGTTAAATATTGTGAAATTTTACCAAAAATAAGTAATAAACAAAATATTTCAGGTTTATGCTTTTTAGTAGGTACAAAATTATATAATAATCAATGGGAACCAGTTCGTGAAAATGGGAAGTTAATTATAAATTGTGGATTTAGATCAATCGGTAAGAAAGAAGTATTATGTGCTGATTTATTTGATGTTGAATTACTTGATTAGATAAAAAGCCAATAAACAACAAAAGAAAAGAAAAGAATTACGAGATGGATTTATAAAAAGAAGGATCTTACAAAAGAGAAGACCAAAAAAAAAGGAGTTTCAAACTTTTTTTTTTACCTTATGTATTTTATATGTATTATAATGCACACTACTACTACCCAACCATAATTTTTGTGAATCTTTTTTTTTATTTTCTTTAAAATTTTTTTGTATAAATCAAACTAATAAAACAGCATTAACGCAACCATCTCTATCAGGTTCATTAGTAATTTGAGCATATTTACCCCAAACAACTTTACCACCTGCGGTAACTAAACCTAATTCACTAACATTAACTTCAATTATAGTACCTTTAGTTAAAACACCTAATTGAGTATACATTGGAGATTGAGGATTCTTTTTAACAGCTAAAATTGGTAAGAAAACAGTTACACCAAGTTCAGGATGAGTAACATTTGCTTTCTTTTGTCTTAATGCTGACGGTCTAATAATTCTTTCCATTTTAACAGGTCTTCTAGTAAAACCTTCACCAACGAATGTATGTTTTGTAATCATTCTTTTCCATGCTTTATTATTTTTTTTACCAGTTTTAATAACTTTAAACATTTCTTCTTCTGATATACCTTTAACTTTTGGTAATGGTACAGAGAATTTATCAGCTTTTTCCAATCTCTTTTGTTTAATTGAAGAACTAATAGCTTTTGCAGTATTATCATTTTGACGATCCAATAAATAAGTTGGTAATGCTTCACCTGAATCTTCAGTTGGAGTACTTGGACCTTTAACTTTTGATTCTTGATGTGCTTTAATTTTCTTCTTCATTGCAACTTTTTCAGCATAACGTTTCTTTGCAAATTGTTTAGCTTTCCAACCAGTTAATTTCTGAGCATCTTTGGCAATTCTATGACCTTCTCTAGCTTCCTTCTTTCTCTTTCTTTCTTCATAATCTAATCTTCTACCATGTTTCTTGATGTGTTGCTCAATATATTCGTTTTGAGGCATAGTGATGAGGGATATCTAATTTTTTTTTTCTCTCTTTAATCTCATCGCACACTCTCAAAAATTAGATCGCATTTTGGGATTATAATCATCGCACAGATATTTTTTTTTCATTACAGTTAGTCTAACTAAAGTTGCAAATATGTCTGAAGTAACAGAAACGCAAATTAATGACCTTTTAACTGGTATGATACTGTCTTTAGATGGTAGTAATGCTGGGATAAAGAGTTTATTGGAAATGGTTAATGATGAAAGTAATAGTGAATTAATACAAAGTTTAATTGGTGAAGATAGAAATAAGAAACTAGAAGGTGTTTCATTATTAGATTTAAAGAATGATTCAATCTTATCATATTTAAATAATTTAGTAATGATTATATTATCACAAGTTGAAAGAATGGAAGAAAAAGATAAAGAAGTTGAAAATATTCGTGAAAAGGCAATCGAAGGAAGTATTATACAGAGAGTTACATTAGAAAGAGGTATAAAACCATTAGAAAAGAAATTAAATTATCAATTAGAAAAAATGGTTAGAACTTATAATACCATGGAGTCCGAATTTAAAAATAAAGATGTTGTTAATAAGACTATTAAACAAAGTAAAAGTAATGAAGATAATGAAAATGATAGTGAAAGTGATAGTGAAAGTGAAAGTGAAGATGAATTAGCTTATAAACCTGATGCTTCATCATTAATAAAGAAACAAATGAAAGGTAAAAGTTCAGATCAAAGTTCAAGTTCAACAACTGAAGCATATAAACCACCTAAAATTTCAGCTATGGCACCACCAACTGCAACTAAAGAAATTAAAAATACTAAAAAATTACAAAGTATGGAAGAATATCTTAGAGAAAATAGTGATTTACCAAGTGAAGAAAAATCGATTGGTGTTAATATTGTAAATCATGGACGTGGAGGTGTTAAAACTAATAAGGATAGAGAAAATGAACAAAGAGTTCAAAATTATGAAGAAGAAAATTTTACAAGATTACCTACTACAATGACTAAAAAAGATAAATATCAAAAGCGTAAAGAATTGGTTAATAATTTTGCTGGTGAAGATTTTTCAATGTTTAATAATAATAGAGATATAAATGAAAGTACAAGTAGGAAAAGAAAGAGTGGAAGCGTTTGGGATAAAGTTAAAAGAAAAAAGTAGATTGATTAGAGTCAAAGAAAAGAGATAAAATTTTAAATATTTAGATATTGTAAATATATAGCACATAAAAAATACACGGCCTTACAAAATAAAACAAAAATATAATTTGAAAATCAATCTTCTATATAAAAAAAACAAGGATTTTTAAGTCTAACGATAATATTGATTTGAATCATAATCATTGACTGGGGCATTAGAAAAGATTTGAGGAGTTCTCAAAATTGGTTGATAATAATTGTTATTGTTATTGTTATTCATGTTCATGTTCAGATTCAAATTCATATGCATATTCATGTTCATGTTGTTATTTGAATTTGGGTTAAAATTCATGCTATTTGAATTCATATTTGATGAATTCATGCTATTTTGATTAATAATTTGATTGTTATTTTGATTAATGCTAGTATTTTGATTAATATTATTTTGATTAATATTATTTAAAGGTTGAAAATTATTTGTATTTGGATTTGGAGTTGAATTTGGAGTATAAGAATAATTAAGATTTAAATTATTCATATTTGAAGTTAATGGATCAAAATATTGTAAAGAATTTGAACGAGAATGAACAGTTGTATAAGTTGGATAAGAATTTGATCTTGAAGTTGATGATGGGAAATTTGGTGAAGTACTAATATTTTCATTAGTTGATGCAATTGTGTAATTCGAATTATTTGAAGAAATTGAATTACTTGGAGTATGATAACTTGAAATTGAACCAGATGAAGAATTTGGTGCAGAAATCGAATTATTATAGGATAAATTCTGATTTGGTACATTTAAAGAATTTGAAAATTGTGATTGAGATTGTGATTGTGATTGTGATTGAAATTGAAATTGATTATTTCCATTGTTATTACCATTGATTAATGGGGTATGAATTGGAGTTGTTTGAGATGAATTTGGAGTAGAATGAATTGAATTTGATAAAATTAAATTAATTTTCAGATGAATTCTTTTTCCAAAAGAACTTACAATTTTAACATTTAAAAAATATTTTGATAAAATTTCTAATCTAATATCTTCATTTGAATTTGGTAAATAATTAATTAAATAATATAATTTTGATGGTTTTAAATCAATATAATTAATATTTGGATTAATTAAATTATCAATTAAAGTTTGAACAACATAATTACCATAAGGATCATTAATTAATTTATTTAAATTATTAATATTTGATAAAACTTGGAAAACAATTTCAAATTTTAAATTAATAAAATTTATATCAATTAATTCATTATTATAACAATTTTTAATAAATTTTTCAATTACATTTGAAGAAAATTTTAAATTACAATAATTAATTAAATTAAATTTTATTAAATTATTAAAAATTTTATAATGAATTTTATAATTATTAATTGAAATTAAATATTGTAAAACATAATTACCAAATTGATCATTAATTAATTTATTAAAATTTAAATCATTTAAAATTTCATTAATAAATTGATTTAATTGATAATTTGTTACATGATTTAAACATTTTTGTAAAACACAACAACCATGTTTATGAGTTGCAACAATTAATAAATTATTTAAAATTTCATCATAAATAAATTGACATTGAATTGGTTTAAATTTATTTAAAATTTTTTGAATTACATGATTACCATTTAAATCTTTAATTAAATCAATTATAAAAGGTTTTAAACCATTGATTAATAAATTAATTTGAATTTGATTTGATAAATTTAAATTTTCAATAATTTTTTGTAAAGCTCTTGTACCATGTTGATTAATTGAAATTTGAAATAAATTTGATGATAAATTATTTAAAATTAAAGTTAAATTATCATTTGAACAATATTTAATTAATTTTTGAATTAAATAATTACCAAATGGATCAATAATTAATTCATAAATATTATTATAAATTTCATTAAAAATTATTTCAAAATTTGAAAATCTAATTGAATAATTTGGTATTAAATTTTCATCAATTTTTTTTTGAAGAAATCTACAACCATATTGATCTTTTGATAATTTTAAAATTTGTGATTTTAATTGTGATAATGGAATTTTACTAATTGATAAAAGATAATCTTTACCAATTTCTAAACCATCTAAATTTTCTAAATTATCTAATCCTTCAATTTCCAGATTTTCTAAAGTTTCTAAATTTTCAATACCTTCTAAAGTTTCCAGATCTTGTATACTCCTAATATTTTCAATATTTTCTATATTTTCATTAATTTCATTAGTTTCATTATTTTCATTATATGCATTATTATTATTCTCATTATTACTAATGTTAATGATATTATTATTTGATAAATCATTTAAACCATTTGAAACAATATTACCATTTCTTATATTATTATTTGATAATTGTTGACCAAATGGACTTAATTGACCGAATTGACTAAATTGGCTAAATTGACCAATTTTATTACTCCCTTTGTTATGTCCGATGATTTGCGTATAATTTCTACTAGGATCATTATCACCAAAATTATTACCAAAATTATTACCACCATAATTATAGTTATAATTATCATTAATTCTTAAACTATTCCCATATTTATTATTACCATTACCATTCCCATTCCCATTCCCATTCCCATTATTATAATTTTTATTTGAATTTTGATTATTTGGAGGCGTAATTGGTTCAATTATTTCAATTGAGTTTAATGAATTAATTGAATTAATTGACAACTTGGATTGATGTTTTCCATAATTCATAATACAATGTATTTAATTCCTTATTTACCAATACTTATATATATATATATATAACAATTTGTAGTATATATTACCTTTAATTTTATAGATTCTTTCAGTTTCAAGTTCGTAATTCGTATAATCGATTTCAGAAATTATCAAAAATTTGTCTAACAAATTATTTTCTGTATGGTTCAAATTAGATATGTCTACTAATTAATTAAATTATTAAGTTAATTATATTAAAGTTAATTAGTATCAATAAACTTGTTTTCTACAGAATTTTGTTGGAGGTTGTAGAAAAAAAAAAATTCCTTTGGCCTTTTCTTTTGGTTGGTTTTTTGGAAATTTGTTAAGATCTTTATAAATATCAGATTAGAAAGGTTTTTGTGGGTCTTTTTGCTAATGATTCTTTTTTAGCCTAATAACCTTTTGATTTAAAAAGTCGTGTAGGGTTTTGGGAGAGGTGTCTCTCCATAGCGTAGCAAAAAGAGGCTAAAAAAATAAAAAAAAATTCAAAGGAGAATTCTAGACTGTGTCGTCGTATGGAGAGGAGAGAAGGAAAGGGACATACAGTGGTAATAAAGACAGAGACAGAGACAAAGACAAAGACAAAGACAAAGACAAAACAGTGGGATTTTTTTATCAATGTGTGTGTTAGTGACAGAGAGAAATTTTTTAGTGTGTGAGAGGGAGAAAGTGTGTGTTAGTGTGCTTGAATCAGGAAATGGATAATCAGGAAATAGATAATCAGGATAAAAATGGAATAGGCTATCAGGAAGTCTTTAGCTTTTATCAGGAATCACAGTTAACAGAATTTCAGTTATCTATTTCTCTATCTGTTTCTATATAATATTTTTGAATAAGCTGTCTGTACCTTTCTGTATCTCTGTATCTTTCAAATGGTTATGCTGTCTGAAATTGATCTGTGATTTAATAATTTCAATTTCAGTCCACTGATTCTGTTATTCTCTTATTCTTTTACAAGGCTTGACGGAGTTACTATTAAAAAAAAAAAAAAACATTGGATAATGCTATACTTATTATTACTTATACTAATATTATCATTGTATTCAGATCAGTGATATTAAACCAAGCCGAAAAACCTTTAAATTCACTTCACATGAGAGAGACTGCAAAAGCCCAAACAAAAAGAAAACACCAAAATAAAAAATGGCATTGAACGACTTAAAAACCCTTTATTCTGGGCTTGTAAATTTACTATTAAACTATTATAAAAATTACAACATAATATTCAAATACAAAGCAAACCAATTGTTTAAATTATTTTACTTTTTAATAAATTTATTTTTTTCCGTTCTATTTCTTTTTATTAATTGCCTATTCGCTGATGTAATTTTTAACCTAGTGCAATTTACCCTTTTTAAATGTACTTGTTGTTACTGTATCTTACGTTTTGATTTCCTTTTCCATTTTAATATTTTACCTTTTCTTTACAATTCAAAACTTCTCCTTTTCCAATTTGCATTTTACCTTATTATGAATATATGGGAATACATTTTCTATACCCTATACATTTTCACTATTACTTTGCCTTCGTAACTCATTTTCATTTTGTCTTGATTCGTACAAATTGATTTTTCGTGTACTATATAACACCACTCTACGCCGTGTTTTTGGTGGTTTTTATTTCCTTTCAAAGTTTCCCCTGTTTTTTTTACTGTGTTTTACACATAACACAGAGCAATTTAAGTGCATAAAAATAAAATTAAAAAAAAAATCATCAACTGTATTGGCCCAGACCAAAAAGTCAGTTGCATTAAGGTTGTTGGGTTAATGAAATATTTTTATAATCCCCGAAATGTAATTGTCCCCCTCCATTTTGCCCATAAATTGACCATAAATTGCAAGTGTCAGTGTAAAAAGTGAATAAATTGTCTTGTGTTGTCTTCAATTGCGTCTTCAATTATGTCCCTAATTGTGTTCCTAATTGGTACCGCGCTAAAACCAATCTCTGTCAAGTTGTACCGAATACTTATTGTATTAATTCTGTATCTATGCATTCTAATCTGGGAATAATTATTTGACGGAATAGAGAATGGTTAAAATTTTATCTTAGTTAGTGAAAAATATTATCTTTATCTATATTTCTAATCTAAATGTACTCGATATATGTTATCGATTTTTTGTTTCACTTGTTTATCTTGATTTTCAATCAATTCCCCTATATGTAATATCTTTAAGTTTCCATTCTTCAAATTTCATATTCTTGTTCTTGGTTATAACAAAATTTGAAATTTAACTTTTTACATCCCGTTTATACTGGTTTTGATTTATATCTACCGCTTTGTATATATTTATTTAAAATTTCACTTTGAAAATAATTCTCTCCTGTAAATATCTGCATTAATCTTATATTAACTGTATTCTTAAAATCTTTTT
Organism: Yamadazyma buinensis; assembly: GCA_030571035.1. Taxonomy (NCBI): domain Eukaryota; kingdom Fungi; phylum Ascomycota; class Pichiomycetes; order Serinales; family Debaryomycetaceae; genus Yamadazyma; species Yamadazyma buinensis. The sequence continues at coordinate 14,037 of JAJLWZ010000077.1, forward strand.
CATATTTCAATCTTTTAATTCTTTCTTCTTGTGAAGTATTGTCTTTTATATAAAAATATGGTGGAGTTTCACTAATTTCAAATTTTCTTGTAAAATCATTAATTGTCCAACTTTTCCTAGTTATAGGATTTTCCAGTAAATCAATTTTAAAATTTGGATCTTTCAAAAATTTATTTTCATAATATTTACTCATCCAATGCTTTTGATATAATGGTGTTTCATTTTTAATTTTTTCTTCTGCTTGGTTTAAATCAATGTCAAATTCATTTTTTGGTAATTTAAAATCATTACTAAATGATATATTAAATATTTTAGATCCCTTTTTATTATCATTTTCTCTTTTATTACTCTTTTTAATTATATCAACTTTAACTGGTGAACTTTTAAAAAGTTGTGATGATCCAATTTCTCCTTCTTGTTGTTCTTGTTGTGTTTTTATTGGTGAGATAGATATTTCTGATTCAACAGTATCATCATTATATTCTAATTCTTTACTAAATTCATATTTTGATCTTGTTGGTTTCCCCAGATCTCGAATTTGTGTTTCTTCTTCAGATTCTGAATATTGTGTAGGTATTATATCTGGATCTTCATATTGACTATACGGTAAACCAGGTATATATTCTGTAGTTTTTATTTTTTTAGCCTTTTTAATTCCAATTGATTCAAAATCTAAATTATTTGAATTAAAATCATTATCTAATCTTTTCAATGGTGATCGATCTTTAAATTCTTCATTGTCATCTTTATTTAAGACGTTCTCTTTATTATTATCACTACTATATCCCTTTAATTGTCTTTGAACATCCATTTGTTGAACATTTTTTGGATTACCAGCTTTCAATTGTCGTATTTTATCTTGTAATTGTTTTATCTTATCTTCATACTTCAGCGCGTGCAGTTTATACTGATCTATATAGACATTTTTCATATCCACCAATTCTTTCGTGAAATCCCTTCTCATCTCGATAATCTTCAACTTCAAATGATCGTTCTCATCCTGCAACGTCTGATTTTTCTCTTCAATAGTTTGAATCTCTGTAGTTAAAGTTTTTAGCGTATCCAGAATCATAACAAAATGATGCAAAACCAAAAAAAAAAAATAATCTCAAAATCTCTTCTTCGCACTGAAAACACTCAGAAAAAGACACACTGTGGAAAAAAAGAAAACTCTTCACATTAAATGTTTGGTAATTCAACTGGCTTGTTTTCCAGTAATACTTCCAATGCTGGTGGGTTTGGCGCCACTGGAGGTACCACAGGCATGAATAACACACAACCAACCAATTCATTCGGAGGATTTGGTTCAAATCAAAATGCAAATACAAATTCAAATATGAATACTGGAGGAATGTTTGGTAGTAAACCTGCTAGTACTGGATTGTTTGGATCTGCAAGTAATAATACTAATACTGCCAACTCTGGAACTACTGGGTTCGGAGCAAGCAACACATTAGGTGGATCTGGTACTGGATTCGGTAATAGTACTGGATTTGGTGCAAAACCAACTGGTGGATTATTTGGAAGTAATAATAATACAACTAACAATGCTATTGGTGGATTGTTTGGTGGTAATAATAATACTGCGGCACCAGCTACGACGGGTGGATTGTTCGGAAGTAATAATACTAATACTGCAAATGCTGCACCATCAGGTGGATTATTTGGAAGTAACAATAATAACACAGCTACAAATACTACTGGCGGATTATTTGGAGGAAATAATAATAATAATAATACACCTGCACCAGCAGCTACAGGAGGATTATTTGGAGGTGCAAGTACAAATAGTGGAGGATTATTCAATAAACCTGCCACTGGTGGATTATTTGGTGGAAATAATAACACTACTAGTAATACAACTGGAGGATTATTTGGTAATAAAAGTACTGGTACTACCACAGGTGGATTATTTGGAGGTAATAGTAATACTGGTACTACTTCAGGAGGATTATTTGGAAGTAGTAATAATAATACTAGTACTACGACAGGAGGTGGATTGTTTGGTGGAAATAATAATACTAGCACAACAGGTGGATTGTTTGGAGGAAATAATAATAATACCACCTCAGGAGGGTTATTTGGAAGTAATAATAATAATACTAATACTAATACTAGCACAATAGGAGGTGGATTATTTGGAAATAATAACTCCAACACATTAAATAATTCAAATAATTCAATTTTTAATAGTTCAAATCAAATTCAATTAAATCCAATGACTAGAATTGGAGATTTACCGGATCAAATTAAAAATGAACTTCAACAATTTGATAAATATATTAATCAACAACATCTTATTGCAACCACATTACAAAATGAAGTTAAAATTCATGAAGAATTAATAAAGACTTTACCAAAAGATATAAATTATTTATATATTAAATTAAAAAGTACAAAACAAGCATTAAAATTTGATCTGAATAGTTTAAATAATTTAAAAAATTTAAATAATGAATTAACTGATGATATTAATAAAATGTTACAATTAATTTTACAATTATCAATACCTGGAACAAAATTATCATCATCATATCAATTAAATGATTTTTTTATTAAAAAGATTAAATATTATCATGAATTAATTGAAAATTATGAAGTTATTTTAAAAGATTTTATTCAAACTTTACAAAATTTAGAGATTCAATTAAATCAAAATGGTAATATTTTAAATATTTTAGATATTATTAAAGTTCAATTTAAATTGTTTATGGAACTATGCGATAATTTAGCTCAATTACATAGTAGAGTGAGTAAACTTAAATAGAAGGTGATACCTTTATTCTGTAGTATATAATATATATAATTTTTGTAATTTTTTTTTAAATTTGTATCTATCTCATTAATTTTGTACTGTGAGAAAAAAAATAATATCTGAAATGAAAGATTTATCAAAATATGGTGAAAAGGTGAAGAAGAAAAAGAAATCAAAGATTTTAGTAGATGATGAAGGGAAAATAGAAGATCTAGATACTTTTGAAGTTCCAATAATATCGAAATCAATTGTTAAAGTGAAAGATAATAAGGTGAAAGAAAATATAAAGAGTAACAAAGAAGTGCAAGATGATGAAGAAAAATCGAAAACTGTTTATAGAGATTTGAATGGTAGAATTATAGACATTAACAGCATAAAGAAAGAACCTAAAAATAGGGTAGTTATAGAATCAAAACCAGTACAAGAATCAGTATCTTCATTTACAATATCACAAAAGGATAAAGAATATGATGATTTAATGCGTTCCAAGAATTTACTGGAAGATCCATTAAAAAATAAAACTGTAAATAGATCATTAGATTATTCAAAGGGGGTTAGCACATTGAATAGATTTGGAATTAAAGCTGGTGTATTATGGGATGGAATTGATAGAAGTAATGGATTTGAGATTCTTGCGATGAGAGCTAATAATGAAGTCTCAGATAAGATTAGAAAGAGTAAAGAAGAAGATTATGAATTTGATTTTGAGGTTTAAAAGGTTTATAACCTCCCTTTATTGGCTGATGTGGGTTTTGAAAAGTGTATATATATATGTATAGTAAGTTGTAGTAATATAATTATAAATGAGTTGACTTTTTATTGTGAAGGAAAAATAATTCTCAAAAACGCAAAATGAACATACCAGGATATCATTATGACGAAGTTAAGAAAAAATACTTTAGAATAAGTAATGGGGCACAAGGACAGAGTCAAGGAGAAAGTCAGTATCATAATAATGAGATCCAAAGAATTGAAAGGAAAAGACAATTTTCAAAAGAGATAGAAGAAGAGGTAACAAAGAAAGAGAATCAAAAAGTTAATCAAACACAATCCCTTAAATTTAAGTTATTTTATCAAGATTCTAGTATAAGTAATATCCAATTAGGTATCACTAGACCTAATCCTATAAATATTGAATTTGAACGATTTAAGAGTTTGCAATTAAGTAAATCTGTATTGCATCCTCCAGATGTTAAAATTTGGGGAGAAATTGAAATAAATGATATAAAATATTTTGTGGTAACTAATTTTGCTAAAGCTGTTCAAATACTAAATACTAATAAAATATTAAATAGTTTCAAGGCTAAAACTATTCGATTTCATGAGTTTTTACATGACTTATTAAATCAAGATTTCGAAATTGATGAAGCAATAAATAAGTTAAAATTATTATCAATGGAATATCTTAGTATATGTTGTGAAAAAGATTATGTATTTATGAATATTATAAGTGAAAGTGATTTAGATAATCCAAAGATTTATCAAAATTTTATTAAATTATTTGTAATTCATAAAACTAGGGATAATAGATTTCTTAAAATTAATAAAAATATTAATATTTATAAATTTTTAAAAAATTTACCTGATGGAGAAATTAAAAAGGATTTAATTCATTTATTTGGAATGAATATAATTAAAATCCAACAAAATCAAGATCAAGATCAACATCGAAATCAAAATCAAGCTCAAGCTCAAGCTCAAGATTCTTATCAATTTGAAATTGACAGTATGAATTTAAAACCAACTGATAGATTTTTTGTTACATTTGCCAAATTTTTTGAAAATGAATTCCTTATACTTGGTACAAATAATGGTAATATATTTATATTAAAACATAAAGATTTAAAATTTTATGATGTTATGAAATTTAAATCAACAAGTATTATAATAAGCAAAATTTATAAAATAACTAAATTTAATGAATATTTGTTTATTTCAAGTTTTAAAAGATTAATTATTTTAAACCTTGACACTAATGAAAGATTCTTATTTAATAATATTGAATTAATTAAAAATTTTAAAGTTTTCAGGATATTAAATAATTTTAAAATTGTATTAATTAGTTATAAAAAAATTGAAATAATAAAATTTTCAATTGAAGATAAAAATTTTGAAATATTGAAAAGTTTTAATTATTTAAATGATAATGTTATTAATTTATACCTGATTATAACTATGAAGAATCTTTTAATACTTAATCAATCAAATTATCTGTTAACTATCTTTAATTTAAATGATTTCACTAGTAAAAGATTAGATATATTAGATGAAGAACAAAAAATTGTTGGATTAGTACGAATTAATGAAAATTACTTGATGATTGATCTGACAGATAGAAGTAATATCACCCACTTTAACTTTTATCAGATTTAGATTTTATTGGGGTTTATAATGTGTAATGAATAGATATGGAGGGAACCATCTGTGATGGGGACCAGGCGAATTAAAAATCTTAATGTCTCTAATTTTTAATCTTTTAATTTCCAGTAGTTATTCATATGAATTCATTATATATAATCAGGATTGAGAGAACACTACACCCGTAATAGAGTAATCACCCGAATTTCAGGATTCTGGTTACAAAATCAAGTTCAATAATATGATACCTTTAGATTTAAGATGAAGTATAGGGGTTGAAGTTGGAATTGATTAAGTGTTTGAGTGATACTTGAAGGAGTGTGGAAGATAAAAGTTATAAAAAATGCAGAATTTATGAATCTCTAAACAATTAAAGTATTAGCTTCGGTGGAAGTTAGAGATCATTCTCAAACTTCTTACTTATATTAAATAGCAATAAATAGTTTATAAATAGTTTATAGTTGTTACTTAAAAAAAATTGAATTTATTGTTTCTCAATTGACGTAAGTCCTGAACTTTTTTTTTTTACCAATTTACACTGCCAAATTACACAGAATTGAAACTTGGTTAATGGCTTTAATAAAGAGACGTTTCATTCTAGATCGTGATTATTTTTAGATGTTTCAAATATACTAATTCTCGAAACTCAATTCCAAAATATATGTCTACTATATTAAAATGTCTACAACTGAACATAAACAAAAGGTTTGATCCCCTATTACTAGAGGTTTTTACTTTTACCCTTTCAAGATATTTTAAAATCTCTTAATAGCCGAGAAGCCATATTATCCATTAATGTAGGCTATAAGAAAAACTGAAGTATTTTAAATTGGCTTTGACGAATTTTCTAAAAATACGTAGAGGGTCCTGATTACACGGGGGTCTGGGTTTCACAAAACAAAAAAAAAAAAAAAAACGCTTTGACTTTTTGAAAATTCAAATCCCGCGATTCAGGAGTTCGCGCACACGGGACAAGAATAGGATGAGTTTAACGGGTCGTAAGTTGTGTGCCGGATCAGCCAGACGAGGAGATGTTTTAAATTGAAATCATATGTTGATATGATTCCAATTTGGATTATGGATTATTAATTCAATTTTCTATTTATTTGAATAAGAAGGCAGTGAGATATCGTGTCTTGGGAACGGATGGGATGTGAATCCTTGGGAGGTGCTTACATTGCCCTATTTTTTTTTCTTTTCTCTCAAGGTGATTTCACGTTTTATTTTTTAGTAAGAGCTCGTAAGGGTGGGTAAGGTTCCGTGAATGGAAGGTTGCGTTGCGAGGTTGGAGTTAATAAAGTGATTGAGAAATAGAAAATATGGGCACATCATATCAGAGGTTCGTCTCAAAATGGTAATTTCCATTTTATCTTATATTACAAATAACAAAAATAATTTATTTATTCTTCATGATCAGTTAAAAAGAAAGATTGAATAACAGCCAATGCAGCAAAGAAAGAAAGTAAAAACCATGAACCACCAGCGAAATTAATTGAATCACAATAACTCATTATATAACCCCAAAGCATTGGTCCAACAGATCTAGATAACAGACTTACACTTAATGACATTGCATTAACTAAACCTTTATGTTTTGCAGGGGCCACACGATGAACCATAATTGAAATTTGAGGAATTGAAACACATACAAACATCTCATACAAGATTGATACTAGATATACTAAACTTTTTTGTACCATTGGTGACATACCTGAATATTCTGGTACCGTGAATAAAATTAATGGTGTTGCAAAGAAAAGGAATGGGAAAGGTATAACTGATATACGATAAATTAATGATCCTGGGAATGATCTATCTAAAAACGGATAAATTAACATTGTAAAAATCCCTGAAAATCCAACTAATGCAAGAAGATTACCAATTTCTGATGATGACCAACCAAATCCACCTGACATTGTAAATGGAGGTTTTAAAATTTCTGGTCTTTTGGGAGCAGCTAAAAAGACTGGTTGGAATTCAGCTTGAATTGTAAAATGTCCGAAAAGCATAAGATTTGCAAGGATTGCATGAATAACTGGTGCTGTAAAAATTGATCTATTAGTTGTTAATCCACGAATTGAAGATTGTGTAGAATATCTTCTAACAGTATTAGCGAGACGAGGGGTCATTATACCTACATCCAGTTCAATTGAATCATCATCTTCATCTTCATCAACTTCGTTACCAATCAGTTCATAAACTGCGGATTCTGTAGTTGAAGTAGTAGGAATTAATTGATTTGATTCATCTTCATTATTTGGAATTTGCACATCTTTGGAAGTTTTATAACCAAGTCTTGATCTAATCCAATCACCGATCTCAATCCCGAAATCTCTATAAGTTGAACTAGGATTAGTTTCAACCAAAAATAAAAATCCAATTGTTACACAAGTGAAAATAAAAATCGCAACAACAATATTTGGCATAGCATATGGATAAGTCTTGACAAAGTTTTTATATTTTGGATAATTGTCACTTATACTTGTATAATCAATTAAGTAAGCTGACCCACCAATTAATGGACCAATAATTGAACCAACATTGAATAATACAGGTATAATTAAAAATGCAATTGCTTGTTGATTTCTATCTTTCACAATAGATCCAATCATAGTTCTCAAGATCGCAATATTACTATTTAATGCACCCATAAACAGTCTTGCTAAGAATGACATTGTAAAACTTGTACTAAAACCAAGAATTAACATTGAAATTGCAGTTGCTACAAGTCCGCTTAAAACTACTGGTTTACAACCAAATTTATCACCAACATAACCAATTGGGACACTGAAAAAGAATTGAGTTAATGGGAAAATTGAACTTAAGTAACCTGCATAAATTGAAACTTTTTCATCAGGTATATCAAATTGTTTAATATATCTATAAATGTATGGGAAAATCGATGTAAATGCAATTGGTTCTGCAAATCTTAAAAGTCCAATAAGTGCTACTTGAGTATATGGGAAACCCTTCATAGACATCTTTAATTATGTTCTCTTATCTATTCTCTAGTGTCTTTTATATAGAAGATTTCCCTTCACTTAAATATCTAGAAATATTTCAGATAATTGAAATGAGATGTGAGTAACTTTTTTTAATGGAGGTCCCCGCGATAATTTTTTAACTCAGGTGATAGAAAAGAGTCTTATCTCACAAGTCGTATATAATAATACTAAAGAAGATCTTTAATTCTTCTTCTTTTTAAAAATTTTTCTTTTTTTTTCTTTTTGAAGTTTTTTGTTTAATATATAAAAGGGTTCTATGTTATGTTATTTCTTCTATTCTAAGTTTCATGTATCAAAAAAACAATTGGAATGTTTTCTTTATTTATTTCTTTATTTCTTTATTTCTTTATTTATTTCTGTTATCTATTTACCGATAAAATTTAAATAACTTTGATAATCGAAATTACCAAATTTATAATCAATATCTAATAAAATTTTAATTGCACCATGACTTTTATAAACGTAATTAGCAGGTAATTTAACTAATTCTTTTGTATTTTCATCAGATTCATCAACTAAACCATGATGTTTTAAAAGTGAAGATTGATTTAAATACATTATTCTACCAGTTTGATTATTATAAACTTGATCATTTGTAAGTGAATAAATACCTGGATAACCAGAAATAGTTTTAAAATTTGAAGATTTTGAATTTGGAGGATTTAATGGGAACATTTTTTGAAGTAATTCATAAGAAGCTAAAGTAAAACCAAATTGAGGTGATGATCTAAAAACTCTTGCTAATGAACCTTTAAAAAATGCACTTGGACCTTCTTCCTTTAAGATAACTTTAAAAGCATGAGCAATACCATTATATTTAACATCATTTGATTTTCTTTCCATTTGTAATCTTGTCTTTATAACATCAGCAGGAGTTGTAAAAAATGCAGCAGGTGCACCAGCCATTGCACCAGAAACTAATAATTCTAAAGTATTTAAATTATGTCTTTTATTTGGATCTTCAGGATCATAATTAAATACATGTTTTTTAATATTTGCATAAGTTGGGAAATAAATTGCCAGGAATGGAACATCTCTTAAAAGACATGCACTAACACCTTTATATAAACCTTTAATACCTAATTGTTTAACAATTTGTCCAGCATTTAATTGTTTAAGAGGAATTTCACTTATTTTACCAGTACTTGATACAGTTGAATTTGATGATGAAGCAATTGAAGCAGTTGTTACAGCTTTATTACCTTGCATTTGAAGTCTAATTTTAACAATTTCTAAAGGATTTGTAAAAATAACTTGACAAGCACCAGCTGATGAACCAGCTAAAATTTCCCAATTCATTGAAATTTTACCATCATCATTTGTACCAATATTTCTAATTAAATCATTAACAGTTAATTTAATTGCCTTTTCAGGAGCAACACCAACTAATTGAGCTAATAAACCTGAATATAAACCTTTAAAACCTTCTAATTTAATAATTTTTTTAAAACAATCAAATGAATTATTATATAAACTTTTATGTTTTTGAGCTTGCATTCTTGTTTTAACTAAATCAATTGGATAAACAACAGTTGCACCAATACAACCAGCAATTGAACCTAAAAAGAAAGAATATAAAGAATCAAAAATTGGCCATAAAGAAAAATTATCTTTAACAATTGGAATTGATGAAGGATGTTCAAATAATGAATATAAAGTTTGAATATTATTAAAATAATTTGGATTTAAATAACTAATTAAATCTTTTCTTGAAAGTGATTCAGATTTTTCATTTTTATTAATTAAATAAAATATTAAATTTAATTCATTAATTGTAATTGATTTAAAATTTAAAGATTTTAATAATGGATCATTTAAATGATTATATAAATCAAATTTATTAATTAAAATATCATCTTTTTCTTTAAAACTTGTTGGAGGAGTATTTGCAATAACTTCATTAATTATATCAACTTTACTTAAACAATTATAAATAAATGTTACATCAGAAAAATTAAATTCATTTTTTTTAAAAAAATCAGGTATTGAATTTAAATTATTTTTTAAATTTGTTGATAATTTATGATTAAAATTTTCAATTAATAAATTAATTAATTGATTTGAATTAATTAAACCATTTGAATTAATTAATTCAAAATTTCCAATTAATTTTGTTAATGGTAAATTATTAATTAAATTAATAAAATCATTATAATTAATTTTACCATTTGGTTCAAAAGATTTATTAAAATAAGCCCAATTAATTTTAAATTTTTTTGGTTGATAATTTGGATCAATTGCTTTATTTAATTTATTTAAAATATTAATACAAGTATTATAATCAATTTTTAAATTTGTTAAATCTTTTTCATTAATTTCTTTATTATTTGATTGATCTTTCATTAATAATTTATAAATTAATTTAAATTCACCATCATTTTCATTTAATATTGAAATAAATTTTACAAAATCTGATTCATTAACATAACCTTTTGAATTATTATCAGCTAATAAATATAATATTGAAAATGATTTTTTTGGTATATCAGATTCAAAAGGTGATAAAATTGTTGTAAATTGTGGTAATGATAAGAATTTTTCACCATTTGAATTAATTGAAGAAAATTGATTAAAAATTTCTTTAGATTTTGAAATATTTTTATCAAAATTTGAAATTTCATCAATATTTGAAATTGATTCAACTGAATTTGACATTTTTAATATTCTATTATTTTATAAATTTCTATATTTTATGAATATTTTATGAAATAAAAAAAGCCAAAAAAAAAGTGAACAAATATGACAAAAAGGCCCAAATTACTTTTGATTATTTATATAAGCTAATAATTCAATAGAAATTCTCTTTATTTTCTTTTTGTATGTGATAATAATAAGATTATTTGGTATAACTTATTAAAATGTTGATATAAAAGGGTGATGACTCGAAGACTCGATGACTCAAATTAGTTTAGTTGCAATATTCTCAAAAGATTTTTAAACGAATAGGAATAAAAAATTTTAGCAGAAAAGTTTTAGCAGAAAAATATTAGCAGAAAAATATTTCAAATAAGCCGATGATGAATTGTAATTGAACTTTCTTTGGGTAAAAATAAGGGAACTTAAAAGCAAAAGTAGACTTATAACAGTGTTAATTTTTTTTATAAATTCACGAGTAAAGTTATATTTATGTGGTTTTCCAATGTTATTTATCAGATGAAATCCCGTTGAAAAATTTTATGAGGAAAATCCGAAAATTCTCCACAAAAAGAGTAAAATTCTTTTTGTTCCTTTTTCTTTTCCTTTTCCTTTTTTTGGGGTGGGAACAACCCCCTCCATGAGTCAAAATATATTGTATAATTGGAAATGATATTGACAATAAGTTGTTTTAATAAGTTGTTATAATAAGTTGTTTTAATAAGTTGTTATAAGTTGTTTTGATAATAATTGGTGTACCGTTTGAAATTCTTAGTTTCCCTTTATCCGATCATGGATTATATAATCCCATAAGAGGGGTTTTGATCTTTACTCTTCCCTTTCTGTTCCCTTTCTGTTCCCTTTCTGTTCCCTTTTTTCTCTCTGTTTTTCTCTCTGTTAAATGGGAAATTCATCTCAATTTTAAGTAACAATTAACGTGAAAAAGAACGGTCCCTCATCATCAGATAATCTTATAAACTCTATTCTATTCTATTCTATTCTATATATTCTATTCTATTCTATATATTCTATATATTCTATATATTCTATATATTCTATTCATTTCCATTACTTTCCATTACTTTCCATTTCATTTCATTGTTAGTGTATTTAGTACTATAAGCGATATCGCTTCTTTCCAATCTTGGAATTATAATCATATGGTATAATCTACTAAAATAACTTTCTATAAAATTTCATGTTAACACTATTTATATACTCAAATTCTGATCTAATAATACAATAAAACTCTTTTATCTTCAATTATCTCCTTTATCTCTCGGATTATTTTACTCCACCATTAAAAATAATTTTGATCCACAACGCCACAGTGGGACTCAAAACAAAAAAAGCAAAAGTAATTATTAATAAGATCTATTATGGCAATACATTTAATAATGTTAATAAGATTTTAGCAAAAAAAATTTAATTAGTATCCCATTTCAGTTAAAAAGAACTGGAAGAGTTGCAAAATTGCAAAATACTCGCATATATTCTCTATAAAACTAGGATTTAATACCAATTTTTTAAAAATTCATATTTTCCAATTTTTCCAATTATTTGACCTTTATTACAATATTCAATGTATTTAATACATTTGATTACCTAATTAGATAATTTAACGTTCAAGATTTATATTTTTACCAAATTTTGAATATAAATCGGATTTTAATGAATCTAAATCTTCATCAACTGTTTCAATCTTTGATTCAAGATTTTCAATTTTCTTAGAGATTTCATCATTTTCAATTTCTATCTTTTCTAATACTTTATTAACTTTCATAAATATAAAACCATCACCAAATTTATATTGAACTTTTTCATCTTCATCAACTAATTCTAATTCCATTGATAAATCATCAAGATATTCTTTTTCAGTTTTTAATTTTTCTAAATCTATGGTGATTTCATCTTTATGATTAATTAACGAACTAAACTTATTAATCTTTTGTTGGTCTTCCCATAATACTTGAATTGAATTCTTTTGTCCCTCTGGTAATAATTCCATTGCGATGAAATTTTTTTTGAGAATCTTCGTCTCTCTCTAGAGTGTTTTAAAGTACAAGAGAATAGGAGTGTTTTTCTTTTTAATTCCAACTTTTCTTCTAATTCTAGTATTATACAATTGTCTACTTTTTGTGTGTGTTTTTTTTTTGCTTCTCATATTCCCTACTTCTATCCCTTCCATTCAAATATTCAACTTTCAAAGAATTTCTCTGGTTGATCTGAAAGTGTTGATCATATTTTAGTCGCGAGCTCTTTTGAAATATCTAATCAATCAAATCAATATAATGGATAATATAAATTATAATCCAACACCTGATTTAATTCGAATTTTTCAAGATCAACAATCATTAAATGAATTGCCATCCTTAATCACTCATCTAAATCAATATAAATATGATTTAAATAATAAAATCTTTAAAGAAATTGAAATTTATAATAAACAAAATAATCAACAACTTAAAATTAATACAAATGAATTAATTTCAATGATTACATTATCATTAGAAAAAAATTTAAAAATTCAAAATTCAATTAATAATATTACCAAAGAAATATCAAAATTAGATAATTTAAAAAAAAATTTAACATTATCAATGAATATTTTTAAAAGATTAGAAATTTTAAATATTTCAATAATTGAATTAAATAATTTATTGAAAAAAAATTATAATTATAAAGAAATTTATAATAATTTAAAAAATATAAAAGATTTATTAATTTTTTTCAAAAATTTTAAATCAATTGAAAAAATTAATAAAATTAATAAATTAATTAATAAAATTGAAATTAAATTAATTGATTCAATTTTTTTAGATTTTGAATCAAATAATGGTAATATTTATGGTTGTTTAATTTTAGAATTAATTGATTTAAAATTAAAAGATAAATTATTAAATTGGTATTATAATTTAAAATTAAAAGATTTTAAAATAATTTTTAATAGTTTTGATGAAGCTTCTTCATTAGATAATTTAAATAGAAGATTTATTTATTTTAATAATAATATTTTAGAAAAATCAATTTTAATTGATTTAAAAAAATTTCCTGAAAATTGGGATATTGAATTAGAATTAACAAAAATTTTTATTTCAATTACAAATGATGATATAAAGAAAAAATTATTAAATAAATCATTAGATTCAAATATTTTATTAAATTGTATTAATGTAACAATTGATTTTGAAAATTTAATGAATAAAAAATTTAATATAGATTATTTTAATAATATAATTTCTAAAAATTTTGAACCATATATTGGAATTTGGATAAATGAACAAAATAATTATTTAAATTCTAAAATAAATGAATTTAATATGATGATTAAAATACCAAGTGAATATCAAATTTCTAAAGAAAATGAATTATTAGAAATTTTAAAAGTTAATAATGTACCAAATTTATCAAATTCTTCCATTGAATTATTTAAAATTTGTAAAAATTTAATTAATCAATTATCAAAAATTTCAAATATTTCAAATGGTAAAATTAATAAATCAATGATTGAATTATTAAAAATTTTAAAAAAATTCTTAATTAATTATAATTTAAAAATTCTTTCACCAATTATAAATCAAACTGGTGATGATATTAATAAAATTGAATTAATTATTTATCTTACAATGATTATAAATACTGGTGATTATATAATTAATAATTTAGATGAATTAAATGAGAAATTTAACCCTAATAATAATAATAATAATAATAATAATAATAATTATAATAATTTAGAAGGAGAAGGTGATGAAAATGAATTTGATGATGTTAAAGATAAATATTTAAATTTAATTAATAATGCAATTAGTAAACTTGTTAAAGTTATTTCAAATGATTTAAATTTTGGTTGGAGACAATTTCAAAATACAAATTGGGAAATTGATACAAATAAATTAAATTCTATACCAATTTCAAATTATATTCAAGATTTTAAATCTTCAATTTTATTAAATTGTAAATTAATTTTACCTTTAATTATTCGTGATAGTTATATAAAATCTTTACTTAATAAATTTATTGATTCCATTATTAAAGATTTTGCAAATAAATTAAAATTAATTATACCAATTAACTTAAATTGTTGTGAAATAATTTTAAATGATTTAGAAAATTTTAAGAAATTTATTTTGGTTTTACCATTTTATCTGGATTCAAATTTTATAGAATCTAAAGAATTAAATCTTTTAATTGATAAATTATTTGAAAAATTCGTTAATAATAGGTTTAATAAATTATTTGAAATTTTAATTATTTTAAAAATTCCAAATTTACCAGTTGATAATTTTATTGAACAATATTTTGAAATTATAAAAGATAAAAATATTGAAAATTTTAAGAAATTATTGTTTTTAAAAGGTGTAAATTCAAAAAAATATATTGATAGTTTTAAATTACAATTAAGTATTGGTAGTGATGATTTAATTGATAGTAATCCATCATTAGAGTTGATTGATATAATTTCAACTCCTATGTTAAACCAGGGAGGTTTTGATAATGAACCATCAACCATTAATACCACCACAACCGTTACTACAAATTATAACAATAATAACAACAGCAGCAGCAACAACAACAGCATTAATAATAATAATATAAATAATAACAACAACAGCAACAATAATCAATCAAAGAGATTCTTTTTATCACCTGAAGATAAAATAAATGAAGGTAGATTCAAAATTGAAAAAAATTTAAGAGAATTTACAATGAATAGTGAACATAATATAAGTGATAATATAAATAAATTAAATGAAAATTTTAAAAATTTTGGTAAATTATTTAGAAAAGATACTCCTGAATAGTATTAATATATATTTTGCAACCGTTTTGAGAATTGAAGCAAAATTTGGGGGGGATTTTCGTACTTCAAAGTGAGTCTGATTGCATCAACTCTCAAACTCTCAAACTCTCAACACCATTAATAAAAATCTTAAGAATCCTTAACCCATCAATTCTAAATATTTAATATGGCCCTTTAAAGAGGTAATAAAAAAATAAACCTTATCCTTATCAATTCTTATTAATTATCTCCATTTTTAACACAATTGAAACTAATTACTAAGGGCAAGAAAAAATTATCTGACAAAATAATAATGAAAAAAACACAAATCATTCAATGGCACGTGACATTCATCAATTCCTCAAATATATAAATAAGATGAAATATTTCTTAAATTTCAATTTCCAACGTTTTCAAATAAACTAACAAAAAAACTTATAATGTCATTAAGATTAGGATCTACTGCACCAGATTTCAAAGCTGATTCATCAAATGGACCAATTTCATTCCATGAATATATTGGTGATAATTGGGCTGTTTTATTCTCACATCCAGATGATTTTACTCCAGTTTGTACAACTGAATTAGGTGCTTTCGCTAAATTAGAACCAGAATTTACTAAAAGAAATGTTAAATTAATTGGTTTATCAGCTAATGGTACTGAATCCCATAAAGCTTGGATTAAAGATATTGATGAAGTTACTGGTTCAAAATTATCTTTCCCAATTATTGCTGATCCAGAAAGAAAAGTTGCTACTTTATATGATATGATTGATTTCCAAGATGCTACTAATGTTGATAACAAAGGTCTTCAAATGACTATTAGATCTGTTTTCATCATTGATCCAAAGAAAACTATCAGATTAACTATTTCATACCCAGCTGCCGTTGGTAGAAATTCTGCTGAAGTTTTAAGAGTAGTGGATGCTTTACAATTAGGTGATAAACACAGAGTTACCACTCCAATCAATTGGATTCCAGGTGATGATGTTATTGTTCATCCATCAGTTTCAAATGAAGAAGCTAAAACTTTATTCCCAGATTTTAGAATTATTAAACCATATTTACGTTTAACTCCTTTAAAACCTGAAGAAAAATAAATTTAAATTTGGTTAGTTTGGGTTAAGAAATGACAATCTTGTAGGTGATATTGAATATATTCTATTTCTGTACTTTTATTTCATCTCTTTTTTTCTTCTATATATATATATATATATATATATATATATTAGTATGAATTGATTTATCGTATAGTGAGACACACAGAGAGGGAAAAAAAATCGCATTTGATCACCACCAATGATTAGATACCCAAAATTTAAACCAAATTTTAAATTTCATCTACCAATTTCAAATATAACAAGGTGTAATCATTTAATTGATTACAATAATTTATTTTTTTCAAATAATTCAGAAAATCCAAAAAATTTTGAAAAAATTGTTAATTTAGGTAAAATTATTGATGATTTAAATTTATTAGTTCCTGATATACTTAATAATTCATTACCTAAATCAATTATTTCAAAAGATATAATGTTAAGATTTGCTCCAACTCATGTAAATGAATCGTATCTACCTGCAATTAAAGGTCATGTATCTTACTATACTTCATTTAAAGCTTTACAATTATTAACTACTGGATTTATACTTAACCCACAAGTTAAATTACATATACAAAATATTAAAGTTTTAAATGAACCTTCAAATTTAGATGCTATTTGTTTATTCCCACATACTACTAAAGTTTTCATACGTTGGTCAACATGTTCAGATGGATGTCATCATCTTGATTTAAAATCTTCAACATCTCAAGCAAAATTAGGTTCTCATACTTGGTCAAAAGTTGATACTTCAAAATTAAAATGGGATAGTTTAAGTACTTTAAGTCAATTAAGTTTAAGTTTAGTTGGGTTGAAGAATAATGATAAAAAAGTTGAAAGAGTTATAACTGGAATTTTCGTATTTGAATTAAATGATGATAATAATGCAATTTTAGTTCATACAATTGATGATGTTAGTATTTGTGAAAATGAAGCTGAACAAATGACAAATTTAAAAATTTGTTAATTAAAATTAAAATTAAAATCTTGAAAGATTTTTGAAAGATCTTAAAAAGGTGTAAATAGAAAAGGGTAAATAGGTAAATAGGTAAAAATGTAAATAGTTATAAATTCATAAGTTATGGTGATAATCTAACTAATTCATTATTAATGAATTGTAATTTCTCAAAATTTGTAAGTTGATCATAATTTGTAGCCAAGTCTAAACCAATTTCTAAAGCTAATTCTTCATTTTTTAATACTTTAAGAAGTGAATTAGTTATTATTATTTGATTCTTTAATAATATATTAGTTTCTGAAAGACTTCTATAATTTATAAGTTGAATTATTATTATAATTATTAAGAATGAAAAAATAAGGTAACAAACTGAAACAATATTATTCCTAATAAAATCATTTGATGAAAATTGTTTCTCTTTAATTTCATGAGTAATGAATTTTTCATTATGTGAAATCTTTGGACTTAATTCAGGACTAGTTGATTTAGATGGTTTATTACTTATACTTGATTCTTCAAATGTTTTAATAGTTTCTAATTCAATCTCTTCTCTTAATGCATCTATTAAATCTGAACAACTATCAGTTTGCCCTGTAAGTGTCAGTTTTTCAATAATCCCTTTAATCCAAGATCTACCAGTCCATTCAATAACAAATGAAATTTGTAAATTTGTAGTATCATGCTTCCCCCAAGTTAATCTGTATATGGTGACAACACTAAATGAATTACCCAGTGGAACATCAGGAGTACGAGTAATAGTTTTCACTATTATATGAGAATCGAAATTTAAATGATCGATAATTTCTTCGACTTCACAAGTAGTTGATTTAGGACCAATCGAATAACCAAGTGATTTCTTGTATTTATAAGATCTTGAAGATTTACTTGATATTTTTTCAAAAGGTGTGAAACCAACTAGTTCACTTGAATCATGATCAGTTAAGAAGGTTTCAAAGAATTCTTGTGATGATGAACCAAAAAGAATTTCAAATACTACATAGATTGGACATTCGATCGTTTCATTACATAATTCGATTTCATTATCATCGATTATTTCATTATTTATTTCTGTTGGTTTATGACTCAGTGGTCCAGTATTTTTATACTTAGAATCTGGTTTGAATTTTATAACTTTTATTTTATTCATATTTTCATCATCGTCACTTTCTAAATCTTCAATTTCAATTGTTGGATTTGAAATTGATTTATCTTTTGAAAGATGTGATATGATTGGTTTTTCATCATCTCCATCTAACGACATTATAAATGATCTAACTGCATCTTCTTCATCTCTTTCTAAAAATTCATCAATTGATGCTTCAACTTCAATCTCATTCTCATCAAATTCACTCATTGTTTTACCTGTTGTCTTTTCCCAAATAGTTTTCATAAATTCAAATGTTGCATCTCTTGATATAAAACTTGCAAATGTATGTTTCCCATCTTTGGTTTCAATTAATATCCCATTAGGAAAAATTCCTGCCGTTGTACGTTTTTCAAATCTTATAATATCTTCCATTTTAATAACTAAATTAGTTATCCAACCTAATAACAGTGAATTAAAACATATATTATTTTCACTTATATAAATCCTACCTTGTAATAAGATTTCTCGACTTAAAGCACATGCAAAATCATCTAATAATCTATCAGTTAAATCAAGGGATGTAAATAATTGATGAAATTCAGTATTCCTTTTAATGGTGGTAAATCTATATTTTGTATCATGGAATTTTTCATCAATATACGATCTATTATCAAATTTTTCTCTTTTATCAAGTTCAATCACTTCATCGAAATTCCCTTCACTTGTTGTCCTTTTTGATTTTCTATAAGCTATAATTTGTGGAGATTTTTCAAGTCCTAATCCTAAATCAGTTGGTGATCGTTTAATCTCAGTTGATGGTCTTGATCGTTTAGGTGATTCAAGTAAAGTATCGACTAAATTCTCTTCATGTAAATCAAGTGATGCAAGAGCATTAGTTTGACTTTCTTTAGATATAATTGAACTTGCATCTTCTCTGGTAGTTAATGGTTTTGCTGTACTTGATTTTGATAAAAATGGTGATTGTAACGGTATAGAATTAATTGAATTTGCAGACGATAAATTATTAGTCGTCAGTATTGATCCATTGGCTTTATGCGTAGGTATCGAGATACCTAGAAGCGGAGATGATGAATACATCGTATGCATATCCTTTTCATTTTTCTTAGACCCCCGTCTTGATCCGTTCAATGAATCTACATCATTGTTACCCTTTTCAGTCTTAGATCCATTGGAATTGGAATTAGGGTTGGATTGACTAGGCGTTAGTGTTGCGATACTTGTTTCTTTCAAAGGTAGCGATTCAGTGGACGGTGGGAACGAATATGACCAAGCATCATCACTATCTTCACTCATCGTATAGATTTATTAGAATTGGAGGTGTTTGGAAAATTATGGGGCGCACCAAAGATTTTTTTGGGTCCCACATCGTAAAAAATGCTATTTTTTTAACACCAAATGTCTTAAAATCTTGGAGATGGAGAAAATAAGTTATTGTACGTTAGAGATTGTGTGTTGATATTGATACAGTGTTTTCTGGATGAATAACGTCCCTCCATAAATTGAATGTCGCCAACAGAAACCTTCAAATTACGGATCCTCTAACAAATGAATTTCGCCAGTTGAAAGTATTTAATGACGCA
>JAJLWZ010000078.1:0-33669 GCA_030571035.1 Yamadazyma buinensis
TTTTGTTTTTGTTTTTTTTCATTTTCCCCCCCCCCCCCCCCCCCCCACATACTTAAAAATTTAGTCATAAGAGTTTAGAGGAAAGGAGGAAATTCAATTATTAAATAAATATTCCCATCATTACCATCTATAAACTAATTCTTTTTGAAATTTGTGATCTTTTAACTTTATTAAAACTTTAAACTTGAGTCATCTTCGTTATAATTCCTATATTAAGTTGGTGACATATTACGAAGGTTTGTCCTTTTAGGGTTTACATTAAATATATGCCAATAAACTCGGTAGTAAAATTAGTAAAAAAATTTAGTGTAATATATTATATGCTAATTTGAATTTTTTAGTTTTTTGATTAAAACTAATTTTTCTTTTCTAAGAAATACCATTAGTATTTAACGTTAGTCTTTAACGTTAGTTTTCGACTTTATTTTCAACTTTAATTTCATTAGGGTTTGATATAATGCTATGGGACTCAGCAGTAATAACGTTTGATAAAACCTTGGTTGAGTCTATATTATTCTCTATTGTTTGAGCTGAAATTTCTGTTTCTGAAACATCAGTTGAATCATTGTTATTCTTTTCATTTTCATTTTCGGTTTCTTTTAATCTTTCAGCTTCTTCCTTTTCTTGTTTTAAAATTTTCCTTCCTCCAGTCAGATACCATATAATTTGGCTTGAAAATATACCAAGTTCTAAACCAAGAACTATAGCATAAAGTATCATACTTAAAACATCCATTGTACCAACAACAACACTAAGTAAAGAAAATAAAGCCCCAGCAGAATCAAGTGATAAAAATACAAAATTTATACCAACTACTCTACCTTTTCTTTTACCTAATTCAAAATATGGGGGTATTAAACCAACAGCTAATAAAATTGAAGCAATGACTCCAATTATTAAAGTTGGGTATGTAATTCCTCTTCTATGTAAAGGTCTTAACCACAAAGTTATACCTATTTCTAAGGCTAAACCTATCACAACAAATGATATTATTAATAACCATAGTTTTCTTCTCTTCATTTGAATTGGTGGATAATATAAACATTGACCCCATGATACTAAACAAAAGACTGTGAATAATTGAGGTTGGATTCTTAATGGTATTGATCCATCAGTTGCAAGAAAATATATAGCAAATGGTATACCACTTGCAGCCCATAAAAACATCATTAATGGTGGTAAACCTGTGCAATCTTTGTTTCTGTAATTAAATATAATTTGTGGTACTAATTGAATACACCAAAGGACTGTACCTATCGTACCAAGGACATTCTCTGCAACTGCGTTATACATTATTGCCAGAAATAATTTTTTTTGTACTTTCTTGTTTCCTTATTCACTAAAGTATTAACAACAAAGTTACCCTTAAGATTTTAAACAACTAAGCTTTTGGAAAGTGTTTTGTAAAAAAAATTCGTAAAATTGTAAAGTCCTGGCTTCTAGGTCTTACTTATATCGCATTTGTCATTAGAATTTGCGCTCCATCGCATAGTGAAAAATTCCATTAAGGTAAAAATACTTAGAAAATAATTTAGTGTGAAAGGTTAACAAAGCGGAAATGTTAGCTGATGGCTTGTAATTAATTGAATAGAATGTTAACAAGGGAGTTAAATTTAAGAATATGTTATGTTGTTACTGTAGAGATACTTATATTAGTGCGTAATATTAGTGTGCTGGAGTACTCAAAAAGGAGTCAAAAACTTGAAGCCTCACCATTTTTATTCTTCATCGCTATAATCGAATTCAAATTCCTCTCCAGACAGTTGCGCTTTCGATCTAGGGTTATAAACTAGTTCACCGTTAACCGTTATAAAATCTTCCTCATCAAAATCTAGGTCCAGGTCCAGATCGACGGCCGCCTGACTACCCATAGCCATCGGCAATTTTTCATCTTTAATAATATCTTTATGTTGCGCTTTAGCAGTTATATAATCAGTTTGTGCATCTTCGGATCTGGAGAACGCATGTGTCTCTTGCATTTGTGATGTATGTAATTCAACTGGAGTTCCCGGCCCTATTCCTATGCTACTGCCACTGTCATTCAGTATGGTGTGTGAATAGTTTAAAAGTTTAATAGTTCTTGGTTTTTCTTCTAAATCCAATGTATCGGTACCTTTTAAATTGCGCTCAGTTAAATTACTAAACTTATTGCTCTCAAACTTTTCATTATCAGTTAATAACTCAACATTTGAATCTTCACCGCCACTATATGTTTGAATTCTATTTAAATCTTGTTTTTCGTAATTATTTTCATAATCGTCGTATTCGATTTCTTTCAAAGATTCATTTGAACGCAATTCTTTAAAAGCCTCGTCTCCCAGTTCTATACTTTTAGTCTCTTCAATTTCAAACCTTTGAAAAGCTTTATTAGTATTAGTAGTAGGTGTAGGGTTGAAGTCTGGAACTTCATTCTCTACAAAGAAACCACCACCTTCAAATTCTGAATCACTTTCATCAACATCCCCACTAAATCTATCATCATTTTTATTATTATTAATATCATTATCATCTCCGTAGTTAAAGCTACCCGTGTTTGAATCTTCTGTTCTATGTTCTGCAAACATAGCGGCTGCTTCACTAGGTATAAATCCACCTTCTTCAAACTCACTATCATCTCCTGAATCATTATCGTCATAAACACTAAAATCAGAAGAACTATCATCAGAACCCTTTTCACCATTATCTGCTTTATCTTCTTTAACATGAAATTTGGTTGCTTTTGTTGATTTGACTTTTCCATGTTGAGTATTAAGTCTTTTCATAATTCTTAATTTTGTTAAAAAATATTTCCAATTCTTTAAAGCATTCATTTCAACCATTCTACTTTTAATTTCGGCTTCTTCTTCCTTTAATTGTTCTAATACTACATCCATTGCTTCTCTATGTTCTGCGCATATTAATACACCACCTTCTCTAGCATTTGGAACTCGTTTATATACTTTACCTCCATGTTTCCCAAAATCAAAAGCTACAATAGCTCTAGCATAATCAATTCCCATGATCTTAGCTGCTTGTTCAATTATCTTTATAGGAGCATGTTCAACAGTAACTAAAAACCCACCATCTGGAATCATTGTAGGTACATAAATATCAACATTTCCGTACGCATTCTTCGTAATTTTCCCATTTTCAATTGGTGGTGGGATATACAATTTAGTTTGGAACTCTCCATATAAACGAGTCATATCATCATTATCATTAGCATTATCTTCATCATCATCATTGAAGTCATCAAATGTTCTTTTAATTTTCTTAACTTGTTTAATTCTAAGTGGTTGTTCACCAACTTTCAACACTCTACCTCTTAAATACCATGCTTTAGCCGAAAGTAAATGATGTACAGCACTTCGTTTATAAACTGGAACTAAATCCGTTTTCTTGCTGTTTCCTGAAGTTTTATGTCTAAATGTTCCTATTCTTGTAGTTTCATTCATTGGGTGAATTATTTCATTTTGTCTTAATTGGGATTCAATGGCGTATAACGGATGGTCTTTAAACCCATTACCATTATTAGGCATGCCTTCACTTAAATCTCTATTCCTAAACTCTTTTAATTCTAAAATATCTAATCTAGTTAATTTATCAAAATTATCATCATTGGTTGTCACTTTATTAAACCCGTTAATAACTCGACTATACCAACTACTAAATTCTTCAGACTTACTACCAATTCTTTTTTTAACAGTTTTAGAATTATATTCATGGGCATAACGTCTAGTAACGTCTTTTATGCGTCCAGAACCATCAAACGCGATTGCATACGTTAAATTATTCGTTGTATCAGACATTGGTGGTTCAAATGCTGATTTTCTTCTCATTGGTGGTTGTTCAACTATTTTCAAAACTATAGGATCTACAGATAACCATTTTTGATTATATTTATTCCATACTTCAATCCACATTACTGGGTAAGATGAACTTTGGAATTTATAACCAGTTGACTCCACCGTTTGATCAGTTTTAACTTGATTCATGAATTTTTGTCTTGGATCTACGGTCTTCCTCTTTAATTTTTTCTCTGGAGCATTTTCATTAATTTCAATCTTTGGTAATTCTGAAATCAATGAAAAATCAGGTCCTTGGAGTGAAAATACTAACCTAACTTTCATACCTAATGATCTTAAGAGGGACACAAACCCTTGAGCACCTATATCTCTTGACCCATGGAATCCCAAAACTAAATTCTTAAACTTATCTAAAGTTACATTCCTCTCTACGTTATTCTGTGGGATTGAAAGTTCATTCCAATTTTTCCGTACTAACCCTTGCCTCGAAACCTTAAACTTTTTAGAATAATTTAACATTAGTTGACGGATCAAACTAACAAATCTTACCGAATTAGATGCTGACACTCCTTTGTGCTTACGTATACTTGACAATTCTTGCTTTACGTCTTTTGAAATATATTTTTGGATATTGGAGATAAGATGCGGCTCATTACACCATTTGTTTCGTATTATTCCATGACTTATAAGACTAACAATATACCATTGATGTATTAAAATTCTTGTGTGTCTCGCATCCTTATCAATGAACTTCACTCTTTTCTTAGTTGGTTTTGCTGGTTCTGAAGGCGTCAATGAAATTACTATATTATCATCTTTGGGTTCTTCAACATCTTCAAGAAATGAATAGTCTCTTTCTTCTTCGGATTCACTATCAGAATCATCATCATCTTTGGTACTAGACTTTGTCTTTGTCTCTGAGGTACCTGCCCCCAAATCAAGATCCTCAAAATCATCTGAATCTACATCACTATCCCTCATCTCACTGGCATCATCAACTTTATCATCTGAAATCTCAATTAAGTCCGCCTCTGGTGGTATCTCTGAAGGTATATGAGTTCGACGCCTTTTACGGCCTACCACAACTTCCTTGATTTCACCATCCAGTCGCCTCTCCCTGGCGTGGTCCCTTAGCAATTGGGTGTAATGCCTATTTGACATCACTATTGACTTTTTTTTCCCAAATCTAGTGCGAGTAAAAGTTTTATAGATTATAGATAGGATATATGAGATTAACATCTCTTGGAATACAAAGGTTTATCCAGCCTTTAAGTCGAATAGGGATACGACGGAGTTTACGAATACGACCAACAAATGGATCTAGTGTATGGATACGGCAAATGAATGATGCAGCGTATAGAAGATTAAATGATACATCTCATCTACTAAATGTTCGAAAGAGTTGTTTAATGGCTGCTTTGAAGAATTCCAAGGTAGTTCATTTAAGCCCAACTATATCAGGATTCTTCGTAGAGGTAGATTTAACAAGTAGATTAAGAAAAGAATGTGAGGTAAAGTTGATCATTCCTCAGAATTTTGATAATGAAATATTCTTGGAGCCTTTATTATATGGGATACTATATTCACTAATTTCTCCAGAAGAAATATTAACCAGAAGGTTTAAAAATGAAAAATGTACAAAATTTACGGAAAGTCACTTCCTTGAGAATTATGAATTAAATAAAAGGGTGAAAATTGAAATGTTCAAAGACATTTATTTTAAAATAACTAACGAAATTTATACTGATGAGATAATTGATCTAACTAAATATGAAGAATTAAATATCCAAAATACCGAAGCTTTCACCATTTGTTTAGCTTCCTTGAAAGCTATGGGTAAAGATACTGATATTTCACAATGGATCAAGAGTTTGACTGCACCAACAATTTCTGAAGCGTGTAATGCATTAAGTTATTTAACTGAAATACCAGGAATAATAGTCAGTGATATTTTACTGAGAACACCCATAGTCAAAAATGAAGCAGAACTTCAATTGGATCTTTGGTATCGATTTATGGGAAGTATAATAACACAGAATTATCAAAAGGATAAAATAAGACCAATTTTTGAATTCATGTTAAATAATTATATCCGTTATTGTTTAGATAAAGTACCTACATTTGCACGTAATACTTTGGAAATACTAGATACAATAAACACAGATAATCTTAAAGCCGGTGTGATTTATGATTTTAAATTAAGAGATGATGGATATTTAAATTATTTAATTTGGAATTTATCATTTGCAATTGCTGGAACTAGGAAAAAGTATAGTAATGGATCAGTTCATTACATTGTCCAAGCTCAACATAGTTTAGTTGATCTATTAACTGTGAAAGATGGAAAACCTCAATTGAGTTTAAAAGGTAGATTAGGGATCATTTTATCATTATCATTAAATTTGAAACCTAAAGCAAGAGAATTACTTTCCAAGACTGATATTCCAAGTTCTGATAATAACTTCGATACTAAAAGAAAATTTCGTTTTGTTAAAATGATGGTTGCTTCAGATTTTGAACAATTAAATGAAATATTTAATGAATCTGAAAGATGTACATTAACATGGCTAGCATTTATCAAAAGACTACATCAATTTGAACTTTTGAATACTTATAGATCATCATATTTACTTGAAGGGCTATTAAAAAGTCCTAAACTTAATGTTAAAATTTCAAAAGAACATTTATCTTATTTGTTTATTCATTTTAGACAATCAAATAAAATGAAAGAAATTATCCATAAATTCAAAAGATTTAATATATTCACACAAAATATAGAATTCTTAAGACAAGAGTATATGGTTACTTTATACCGTGAAATAGATGCACCATTAGATCTCGAAACAATTCAATTATTACTCCCACAAAGAACCATATTACCTAATACCAGATCAGAATTAGCCTTACTATT
Organism: Yamadazyma buinensis; assembly: GCA_030571035.1. Classification (NCBI taxonomy): domain Eukaryota; kingdom Fungi; phylum Ascomycota; class Pichiomycetes; order Serinales; family Debaryomycetaceae; genus Yamadazyma; species Yamadazyma buinensis. The sequence goes on from JAJLWZ010000078.1 coordinate 6,697, forward strand.
ATACCAACCAGAACATGATCCGGGTTTATACTATTTAGGGATGTTACTTAATGGAGAACGAAGACTTAATCCTAAAGGGGTATGGCCGTTATATAAAAGTCAAATCAAAGAACTTGGGTATGCCCCGGACGAAAACTGTTTAGTAGCATTATTCAGAGCATCTATGGAATTAGATGAAAATAACGAGCCATATACTTGGGATGAATTATACGCACCACAAGTAGCTATCATGGAATTCAAAAGATATGTATCATTAAATAAAGGATTTGAAAATGATTTAACAATTAGAGATAGTTCATGGGAAGTATATATCGAAATGTTGAGTAAATTCCAATATATATCTGAACTTTCCAAAATCATCAAGTTTTGGCAGAATGTCAAATTCATCCCGGAACCAAAGACATTACTTACACTACTTAAAGCATTACCTATAGAATATTCATCCCGGTACATTCAGCATTATGAAAAAATTAAGCATGATAATAAGTCAGATATCAATACTAATTCCATACTTATATGGCCATGGCCAAACATCAACGACTTAAAGTAATTTGTAAATAGACAAAATATAAGAAACTCTCATTTTCTAAGTCTTAAGTATGGGAGTTTAATAGAGTGTGGAGATCATTAGCGAGAGAGTCAAATTTTTTTTGCACCCAAAGATCGCCAACCAATCAAATGTTTCTCACGCATCCGATCTAAATTATTTGAGACTTTTTCAGAGTTAATAACCAATTTTTTCTTCATTTACACCCCGGACAAAAAAAAAACTTGTTATAAAAACTTGTTAAATATAAACGTAAAAAGGGGAGATAAATAAAAAGCATGTTAAGATTCCAAAAACTTAATTCAATTAGAGCAATTAGAACTATGTCAACTACCAAACCTTTATTAAACACTAGAATTGAAAGTGATGCATTTGGTGAACTTGAAGTTGATTCAAGTAAATATTATGGTGCACAAACTGCTAGATCAAAAATGAATTTTAAAATTGGTGGTGATGCTGCTAGAATGCCAGTTCCAGTTGTTAGAGCTTTTGGTATTTTAAAAAAATCAGCTGCTATTGTTAATGAAGAATTAGGAGCTTTAGATCCAAAATTATCAAAAGCTATTCAACAAGCTGCTACTGAAGTTGCTGAAGGTAAATTAGATGATCATTTCCCATTAGTTGTTTTCCAAACTGGTTCTGGTACCCAATCTAATATGAATGCTAATGAAGTTATTTCAAATAGAGCTATTGAACTTTTAGGTGGTGAATTAGGTTCTAAAAAACCAGTTCATCCAAATGATCATTGTAATATGTCACAATCTTCAAATGATACTTTCCCAACTGTTATGCATATTGCAGCAGTTACTGAAATTTCAAATCATTTACTCCCAGAATTAACTTTATTAAGAGATTCATTAAATGCTAAAGCTGAAGAATTTAAAGATATTATTAAAATTGGTAGAACTCATTTACAAGATGCTACTCCATTAACTTTAGGTCAAGAATTTTCAGGTTATACCCAACAAATTACTAATGGTATTGAAAGAATTGAAAAAGCTTTACCAAATTTATTATATTTAGCTCAAGGTGGTACTGCTGTTGGTACTGGTTTAAATACTAAAAAAGGTTGGGATGTTAAAGTTGCTGATCAAGTTGCTAAACTTACTGGTTTCCCATTTAAAACTGCTCCAAATAAATTTGAAGCTTTAGCTGCTCATGATGCAATTGTTGAAGCTTCAGGTGCTTTAAACACTGTTGCTGTTTCATTATTTAAAATTGCTAATGATATTAGATATTTAGGTTCAGGTCCAAGATGTGGATATGGTGAATTATCATTACCAGAAAATGAACCAGGTTCTTCAATTATGCCAGGTAAAGTTAATCCAACTCAAAATGAAGCTTTAACTATGGTCGCTGCTCAAGTTTTCGGTAATCATTCATGTATTACTTTTGCTGGTGCCTCAGGTCAATTCGAATTAAACGTTTTTAAACCAGTTTTAATTTCAAACTTATTATCTTCAATTAGATTAATTGCTGATGGTTCAAATTCTTTCAGAATTAATTGTGTTGATGGTATTGTTGCTAATGAAGAAACTATTACCAAAACTTTACATGAATCTTTAATGTTAGTCACTGCTTTAAATCCAAAGATTGGTTATGATGCTGCTTCAAAGACTGCAAAGAATGCTCATAAAAAGGGTTTAACTTTAAAAGAATCTGCTTTAGAATTGGGTGTCTTAAATGAACAAGAATTCGATGAATGGGTTAGACCAGAAAAAATGATTGGTCCAAAAGATTAATCGTAAATAGTTATTTATATATACTCATTAACACATTCCTATTTTCAAATCTCTAATAAAAAGCCCATTTTTAAGTATGGTGGATTTTTTCCCCTTAGTCACAGATTATATCAAAAATACTATTGCGCGACGGAGGATTTTATAACCATTAGAAGTTTTGATGGCTTCATCAATAAATGTACGAAACGGTACGACGTCCAAGTCAAATCATATAAGACCACAAACTCAGTCATCTACTTATGCTTATGATAATGGGGAAAGAAAAATTATTGATCCTGTGGTTGCAAAATTAAAGGAAGCAAGAAGGTTAGAAAGAGAACAAAAGGAAAAAGAACAAAGGTTAAAGAAAGGATTACCACTAAAATCCGAGAAATCTAAACCAAAACCAAAAGCTAAACCTTCTATTCCTATGAGGACTTCAGGGAATGCAGCATTACAAGCTAGAGCCAAATCGAGGCAATCTAATCAAAATAATAAACCATCAATTGTGAAACCTGAAAGAAGAGCGCCACCAACTAAAATGAATTTCAGTGACTTGATGAAAAAGGCTGGAACTATTGATCAAACTAAGTTATCTATTCAATTTAAAGCAAAATCCCTGTCTCCCGAAAAGGATAGAGAAAGAGAGAGGGAAAAGGAAAGAAAAGTACCTAGAAAATCTATAAATGAGGTACCACAATCTAAAATAAGAGATAGGTCACACAATCATAAAATAATTGAAAAAACTCAAAATATTCCACATGTGAATCCAGTTCTTAAAGCTCCAATCTCAACCAGAAAACCCAATGAAAAATTGGCACAAAAATTAAAACAAAGACAATTAAAGAAGGGTTCAAATCGTCCTATTGAAATTGATGATGAAGATGAATATGAATCTGATCTAGATTCTTTCATAGCTTCAGATGATGAAGATCATGGCGATAGTTACCAACGTGATGATGGATATGATAGAGATGAAATCTGGGCTATGTTTAATAGAGGTAAAAAGAGATCTCACTATGAATATGATGATTATGATTCAGATGATATGGAAGCTACAGGTGCTGAAATTTTAGATGAGGAATTAAGATCCAAAAAGAGAGCAGAATTAGAAGATAGGAAAGAATTAGAGGAAGAACAAAGAAGAGCAGAGTTGAAAAGGCAAAGAAAATTAGGTAAACGTTAATGAAATAAACAAAAAAGCACACATAAAATATAGGATAAATTTTAAAAAAATTTCTCTTCGCATAATAATAATAACACATTATATAAAATTATTCCAAAATACCAATGGATGAGGGTAATATAAATAGCATAAAATATATAACTAAAGAACTAAGGAAGGATGTCTATACTTTAAAAAATCGTCTTCAATCAATTATTTATGATCACAAGTATGTTGAGCAAATTATAGATCATTATCTGTATCCTGCAATTCCAAATGAGAGATGCGGACTTTGGTATATTCCATCAAAAGATTATAAACATACATGTTATTTCAAATCCACGGATGGACATACGAATGAATGGCTGTTTCTGTATAGGAGGTTGAACCTTCATTTGGTTCCTGAGATTGAAAAGAATGGTGGTTTGGTAATTATTGATTCTACAAGGAAGGGGAAATTAATGCCTGATGCTTTAACTAAGACAATCCCAATTTGGTGTGCTGTATTAAATTATATTAAATTTGAAAATGATGAAAGTGTTGCTGAAGAATTTAAAAGTTTGATAAAGGATAATTGGGTTAGAGTACCCAGGATTTTACCAGAAAGTGAAAAATATGAGATAATTAAAAGAATCCCACAATTTGTTGAAGAAGTTAAAAGGCTAGGTTTATTCACTAAAGATTCATTGAATTTTACAAAACCTTTGGTGCTGATTTGGGTATACCCCGGTATTAAACTTAATAAACATAATTCAAATACTTCATATCATCAAATAATTTGTCTTACATCTTCTAATGCTAGATTAACTACAATTTCAATACGTGATAGAATCAGAGATTCAGACCATAATGAACTTAACGATGAAGGCGAGGTTGAAGATGATGATGAAGATATAATAATAAATTCACCATATATACAAGGCTCGGCAGATGACCATGAACTTTGGGTTAATGAAGTTTGTGAAGGGAAATTAGACGGACCAAACTTTTGGAAATTATACCCTAAATTAACAAAAAGTAGTTATATAACAATATCAAATGAACAACTAATTAATAAGATGAATGAGCTTTGGAAAGTTTCAAACATTGATGGATTAATGAATGAAAGTAATATTGAAATTATACCGGTTAAAAATACTGGGCTATATTTTGGGAAAATTCAAAGTAGTTGTGAATACAATAATTCAATTTTCGGCACGGGAATTGAAAATATTGTTATATTAAGCGATAAACAAGTTAATAAAGTACCAAAGAGCGTTAACGTTTATAAATATCCATTAGAACTGAATAAAAAGGGTTCTAAACAACTTCGTGAAATTTTACCAAAATTAATTCCATTACTTAATTCAAATACTGTGGTTCTTTGTGATACAGGAAAAGATTTAAGTGTAAGTATTATATTAATATTATTATGCCTTAATTTTAATATCCAATTTGAGAGGATTGAAGGAGTCAAACCGAATAAAGATCTAATTAAACAATTTTTAAATGAAATTTCAAATATTAAACCAATTAATCCAAGTAGGAATACTTTACAAAGTGTAAATAGTTATATTATGTAGGCATTTTAATATTATTTTATAATTAAATTTCCGGCTCCGTCTAAGTCTGGATTCAAGTAGGTGTTTTTCATACAATATGGCAGGACATCCTTATTAACTGTTTAAAAAATTAATGTCGCCTCTCTTCCACCAGTACATTTGCTACAATGTAAAGTAAAGTATGTATACATAATACTTTATTTGCATTCAATTTAAGTAAAAGGAACTATTGCTTCCTTGTAAATTATCGAATTGGTAGTTATCCAAAGGACGTTTATTATGCACTGAGGGTACTTTTAAATATATCTCCGTTTTTTTTTTGCACCCAGATGTAACAAGAAGGAGTCAATAGGTGAAACAATTAAATTTATATAAGAAAAATATTTAAGATCTTTACCCTAAGCCACTCCATATGTTATATCCCTATAGGCTTGGTTTAAAAATAATGGCAAAAATCCATGGAGTTATTTCCGTTATCATGTATATGGTTATTTTTACCATTAAACAGAAATATGATTACTTAAAACAACAATACGGGAAATATTAGGCATAATTTCAAAATTGATGCATAATATTATATTGAAATATTTCGACAGGATCGATGATTATCCATAATGTACATGACGCATACAATGCACTGAATTTCCCCGTTTGTGTAATAGGTTTTATTATATCTCACCCATCGCGAGTGTTTTCTCTAAACGGTAGTAAAGTTTATAGACCGGATCAACCGTTTGCTTTAAAAATCAAGAACCGGAAACTTTTTTTATTCTCCAATTTCAGATCATGGCGAGATTCTTAGTGTTACCTGGTTATATGCAATCAGCCAAAATAATGGCTGAGAAGAGTTCAGGGTTCAGAAAGGCAATGACAAAACTTAATCATGTTCTAGAATATATCGATCCTCCAGTAATTATTAGAGATTATAACGAACTTTCATTTAAACTTGGAGAAACTGAAGAAGAGTGTCAGGAAAAATGGAATAAAATTGTAGATAATAATGCTAATAGATGTTGGTTTCAACATCATGATGTTGAAGGTTATAAAGAATTTTCAAATTCACATGATTACCTAATCAATTATTTGAATGAAAATGGACCTTATGATGGTATAGTTGGATTTAGTCAAGGTGCTGGTATGCTGCTTACAGTACTTAATCATAAAGATACTAATTTTAAAATCTGTGTAACATTCTCTGGATTTTGTTTTACTACACCATCTGATTCAAATTATGATAGAGTTAATATAAATTATCAAATTGAAGATGTTGATGAATATGATAAAAAAGTTATTATAGTTCCAGAATATCAAAAATATTATACATATAAAGAAACAAATTTAAAAATTTTTAATATTTATGGATCAAATGATATGTTAGTACCTAATGTGCGATCTAAATATATTAGTAAAGTATTCCCCAATGTTGAAAATTTTGAATTTGAAGGTGGTCACATGCTACCTAACAAAAAACCATTTTTAAATCCATTAATCTCAAAGATTCAAGAACTGTTATAGGACCCCTTTTATACATCAACACTTTTTAAAAGTCAACAGATAGAAATACAAATAATTCCAAAAATTCTATGATCTCTCTTTAAAGGAACTAAAGTGCGCAGGAAATGGGAAAAATTTAGAAATTTACTATTAACAATTCAATCAACGATGAGGTCTACAGAATCTGTTTATAATGATAAGAAAGAGTTACCTGCTTGGATGAAAACTGACAAGTATGCCAAGTATGGCGCAAGACCAAGTAGTAATAGATCAGAAGATTCAAGTTCAACTAATGAGTCAAGAATTCCTAGTAGTTCTGGCGGTAATAATAATGATTCTATTAATGATAAATATGCTAAATATGGAGTTAGTGAAAATGTAGGAGAAGATAGAGTTGAAAAACTTAGAAAATCAATTAATCAAAAAAGGTATAAAGAAAGATCAGATTATCGTGAAGATAGAGAAAGGGATAGAGAAAGGGATAGAGAAGGGGAAGATGCTTATGGTTTTAGAGAAAGAAATAGTAAAAAAAGAAAACTTGATAGTGAATATGATGATACTGGAAGTAGTGAACAAAGTCAAGGTTCAACACAAGATGAAAGGATTCATGTATCTGCATATTCTAATTTAAGTAGCACAAATCCACTGAATTCATCGTATCAAACATTTCAAAGTAATATTCGTAAAGAAGGTAAAGATATTAATTCAATTATTCGTACACATTATAATCAAAGAACTTATCAATCTAGACATCAAGGTAATCGTTCAAATTCTCCAATAATTAAATTAAGAAATTTTAATAATATTATAAAATATATGTTACTAGGAGAATATTGTAGTAAACCAAATGACCACCGTAGTAATAATTTATTTAGAATTTTAGATTGTTGTTGTGGTAAAGGAGGTGATTTAAATAAAATGGAATTTATTAAAGTTGATGAATATATTGGAATTGATATTAGTGATGGATCAATTCGTGAAGCATTTAGTAGATATAATCGTAATAAAAAAAGATTTATTGGTAATGATAATTATCGTGATGGTAATAAATTTAATTATGAATCATTTTTTGCAACAGGAGATTTATTTAATCAATTAATTCCTGAAATTTTAGAACCAAGTTTCCCTGGTATAATGGATAATTGTTTCCCAGTTGATAATGTTAGTTGTCAATTTTCACTTCATTATGCATTTGAAACTGAAACAAAATTAAGATGTTTAATTACTAATATTGCTAAATCTTTAAAAACTGGTGGGAAATTTGTTGGTACCATCCCATCATCAGACTTTATTGCACATAAAATTCAAGCAATTGATCCAAATTCTGATGAATATTCATTTGGTAATGAATTATATAAAGTTAAATTTCATAAAAAACCTCCAATGGATGGTGATTTTACTGATCAACCTTATGGTAATGGTTATGATTTTAGTTTAAAGGATGCAATTGATGATGTACCAGAATATGTAGTTCCATTTGAAACTTTAAGAAAAATTTGTGAAGAAAATCAAATGATATTCAAAGTCAAAAAAAATTTTATTGAATTTTTTAATCAAAATATTCCAAAATATTTTAAAAAATTAAACAACCATTTAATTCAAAGTATTAAAAGAACTGACGGTAAATATGGAGTAGAGGGACCTGAAAAGGAAGCAGTTGAATTTTATCATGTATTCGTTTTTGAAAAAATGTAGTAGTTTTAAAACTTTTTTAAAAAAATCAAAAAAACTTAGAAATTAAGCCTAAAAATAGTTTACTAGTTTATTTTTAAAGCATTTTTAGTATCTTCGGCTAGTCCAGATGGTAGGTCAAGAGTAATAATTTATAAAAAGCCTTAAGAAACATTACTAATGAGTTTAAAGGAGTCTAATTTTTTTTATTTTTCATTTTTAACGATAGTTTAAATTCTTATTTTCAATTTCAATTGATTCTTTTACAAAATAAAAATGTTACCTTGTTGCAAAGTTTCAAATGAATCATAAGTTCCGTTGATTGATTACGGGTTTATTGGAGAAGGAGGCAATGACACTTGAGAAATTTTCTAACCAAACATTGAAACAATAAAACACGAATTCCTTCAACTAAATATGATAAATAAGAAAATAAATTAAACCTGGGTATTATCTCCTATTTCCACACTGGCTTATTACTTATTTTAGAATCTTTTAACGAAACATTGATATTATTTCAAGAGTCGAAATAGAGGGTTGCAAAAAAAAAAAAAAGAAAACGAAAACAAAACACAAATAAGAGCTGGTTTCGATTGTCTTAATGATCCTTCAAAAGGACTGCATAATTCCACGTCCTTCCACATTAACGTTTCTTTAAATGGCAAGATTATATGTATGAAACCTTCGTATAAAAGATTAAGAAGGATACCAAATATCTTTATTTCCGAAAATCATTAAAGATTAACGGTGGAGATGAATGTTTCACTATGATTAAGTTAGAAGTCATTTCAATTTAAGATTAATATAGTTGCACTTTTTGACATTGTAAATAATGAACCGTCGGACGTAAAGGTTTTTATTAAGGTTTTAAGATGGATTACATTTTTCCTAACGGTGTATGTTAAGTAATAGCACTTTTAATAAATATTAATCAAAATGAAATGTTACATACATCTCTACAGGGTTGAAAAATATCTAAAAAAATATTTATAGATTATCATGCTAAGCGAGGATTTAATATATCTCTAATTCACATAAAACCCATTCAAAATTTTAGTTTAGACAAAGTACTAAACAGAAGAATATTGCCCTTTCAGAGTATAGTTTATTAATACCAAACACAAAACTATTGGTGACCTGGCAAATAATATGTGAGATGTACAAATATTTAAAATCCAAACTGTACATATTGCATCGTAATTGTGAAATGCCAATAAGCCGTGTATATAGCTAAAAGTTATTGTCAATTTCGATGCAATCTCAAGCAAAAGCCAGTAATATCTGATATTATCTTGAATCCTATTGTTTTTAGATTTGGGGGTCTTCCGCAAAAAAACTTTGTCAGTATATACATGACTTTTAATATGTACGTTGATCATAATAAAGATCAGCGGTCAAAGGAACCGTTAAGCTGAAACATAAAATTTGATAGGGGGAAATTTTTTTGGGCCAAAAAGTTGTCGGGGAAAACTCTTCTGATTCCAGTAAATGAGAGCATGTTTTAATCTCATGTACAACGGTTTATTGCACATAAAAAAAATACTAAACACAGAAAATCGTGGGAAGAAAAAAACGAAAAAATGCAAAAAAAAAATGGAAAAAATTGGAAAAATTGGAAAAATGGAAAAATGCAAAAATGCAAAAAAAAGAAAAAAGAAAAAAGTAACATGAAGCAAGGTAACAATGAATGTACGTATCGGGTAATTATCTAAACTTCCATGTCTATTTTAAAACTAGAAGTGATAGTACATTAATAAATTACAAAATTTGAAATAGAAGTCATAAAATATGCGATGGAAGCATTTCGAGAAAAATAATATTATTTTGACAGTTTAATGGTTAGTTCAATGGTTACAAAACTTACCGTAAGTTTCGTAAACCGGTAACAAAAATCATACCAAAAGAAAGAACTATGTTGATGAAGAGGCTGAAACCTGAAGTGATGAAGGGGAGGAGATAGAAAGAATAAGTTCAAGGCAATAGGAATCATAAAAGAAATAAATGGTAATCCAAGTTTTACTCCATTTTATGAATAAAGTATGTATAATCTTTACGAGCGTTTCTAGTCAGGCCCTGAAATTGAAATAAAGCATTAAACTGAAATGAGACAGACAACACCTTAATCTTAAGCAAATAAGTATAATCGGCATATTTTTGAAGCCGAATAATTAAAGATAAACTAAAAATAAAAATAATTTTAAGGATAGGACAACGAAAAAGTTTATCAAAGAATTTAAACCCCAAAAACCCCAATTAAACTGAAATCAGCCAATTACTTGAATTATAAATTATTTACTACGATAACTCTTATCCTTCTTATACTTACCTTTCAAATAATTAATAAGGACCCAAGAACTAAAACTCAAAAAATACTGAGACCAAACTATAAAACCATAAAATCTAACCATAAAAATCTAACCTTATAACTCTAAAAACTCAAAAAATATCGGGAAAATGATTAGAGCGAAATCCTTCTAATTTACAAATTTTACTTGTAAAGTTAAATATAACTCCTCTCTAAGCAACTCTTTACTAAATTTTTTTTTGGACTTAGTAATGGGGCGCATTATGATCTGCCTTTTCCCGGACTATACAGGTTATGAGAGATATCACTAAATTCAGAAACCCAAACAGACATAAATAATCATATTATACTATATAGTTGATTGAAGAGATGATAATTGATTACACTGTATTATGAAAAGGTGTTAGATATTCATGCTCTGTCACATTTTGTTTAGAAGGAATATCCAGAGCGGAATTTCTAACTCACGCGAAGTTGCATTTGCTGCATGTCGTGTGTATAAATCGCTCTTTAAAATGCATGGAAACTCACAAAGAAAATCATAATGCTTCCATAACACAATTAAGCGAATATAATAACTACTATTTTCTTTTTCAAAGCTTCGTTATTATAATCTATTATAATCTATTGTAATTTAATGTAATTATTAACTGTAATTTATCTCTTTATTGTATCAGTCTTTCTTTTTTTTTGAAATTTTGTTTTCCAATTCTTTTAAAATTCCTGTATCTTTCTCGTTATTCTCCCTATTTGGTTCAGATAGTTAAAATATTTTACCTAATTGATAGCTTAACTTAAACAAATCCCACTTTAACTAAAACCTTGTTAACAGCTGGCAAATTATCCTCAAATCAAGAAATCGGGGCTAAGTGGTGCCCCCTTGTAGTATAGACGAAAATATAATTAAGTTTAGTTTGGTTTTAAGGCTTGGTAGGTCTTTGTGATATAAACTAAATAACACCCTAATTTCTCTAAAAAGTAGTCTAATTCTTGTATCCCTGAATAAACTTGAGCCGTATATCTGTCTTTTTTTTGATTGTCTTGTATAAGAAAATTTTTAAAGGGATATTGTAAGAATAATGGATTTTTTGTAGTAATGTATTAGTGAACTATAATAGTAAATCAGGTCATTATATGAAATTTCGGTATACAGAATGCAACAGAAGTGAAAACTTGGTGCTCCGGTTGTTACATGTACATAACAATGACGTAAATTTCAAATCAGAAGTGAATCAATCAGTTATATTATTATATATCATTAAATATAGCAAACTGATCATTATGGGGGGGGGATCCCCTTTAATGATTCGATCTTTTATTAAAAGTTAATCTAACTTTTTAAAGAGTTTTAAACCCACCAATCAACACCAAAAACTTGAGTAAAAATACTACCAAAGAAATTTATTTTTTGGCACAGACTCACAATTCCCATCCCACTCACATAATTATTTTCTTATTATACCTCAGTATTATAGAGGTACATGATAAAGTAGAGTTGTCTAAATTTTTTTAAACCCACTATGTAGAACCAATTTCAAACTAAATGGAGGGGCGGAATTAAGATGGGGTTTTGCCAGTGCTGTTTTTTTCTTTTTTGCATTTTTTTTGTCTCAATTTCGAAATCTCTTTATACAAAACCCTAAAACTTAATTGAGTTTAGTAACTGTACAATTACTAATCCTACATATTAATGTGCCGGACATCAAACACAACATTTTATTTTAAGGAATTTAATTTAAAATTTTTTTTATCCCATAGTTTTTAGTTTCAAAACATTCCATACTTTGTAGTTTTAACCTTCTTTACATTTATTATTTTAAAGTTTTTCCTTTACAGCATTTCCAGTTTGTTGTTTTAATTTTAATATTTTTTTTTCCAATAATTTTAGTTTTTTTGGTTTGGGTTTTAAAATCATTTATAAAGGCGAATAAAACTCTTAAATTTTGAGTTTTTTTACTATAATTTTATTTTTTTATATACTATTTGATTATAATTAGTTTATTCGTTTATTAGGTATCATTTTTTTTTCTTTTTTTTTTTCTTTCTTCCATTTTTCCAATTTTAACAGTTCAAATATATTTCAAATATATTTTACATATATATTCATTAGTTCTTTCTGATAATTAACAACCGTCAGATAGATAATAATATTTTTTTCGTATCAGGAGTAAATAATTTCGTATCTAAGTAACGGAAAGAAAACTAAGAAGAAGAAGAAGAAGAAAGTATCCAAAAGGAATTATAAAATAATCAATACGAAGTTCCCTGAAAGCCACTAATTCTAAGTCGATTTTAAAGTGAGAGGTTAAAACTGATTTTGAATTTTTATATTTTTTATTTTTGTATATTTTTGAGTTATTTTACTTTTTGTGGTCTTGCCAACTGATAATAGGAAAAGATTTTCTGTCTTATTTCCTATTATTTAAAAGATCATTAACGTTAATTAATAATTAGAATTTCCAAGATTACTGACGTTAGTACTTATCATGCTATTATGAATCACCATAATGAGCAAAATCCAAATTTTTTACATAAAAATACGAAATATTATCAAAATATAAAGATCCCAAGTATTCCAAAAGATAAAGATCAAATAGCGAATAATACTAGTGAAGATGATGATATTAAAGATGATAATAAATCACAATTAAGTAATAGTGATAAAGAAGAAGAAGGAGATAGTTCAAATTTTAATAATCCCAAAATTGAACTGAATCAAGGTCCAGTTTCAATTAATCTGTTATTAAATAATAAAAAGGATTCAATTGATCAATCTAATATTCCAACTTTAGGACCACCTTTAAATCCAGGTTCAAATCAATTTAATAATCAACCTCAAACTCCACAACAACCACTTATTTCACCCCCAATGATTAATATGGTACCACCTCAACATATGCAACAGATGCAACAACAAATCCCACAACAGCATTATATTCCACAACAAATACCGGTTCATCCAATGCATCATCAACAAATGTATCAACAAATTCCACAGCAAATGACACCACAACCAATGGCACAACCAATGGCACATCAAATAGCACAACCTATGTCACAATCAATGTCACAACCAATTCCGGAACCTATTTCAAATACTTCACCAACCAGCATAAAACCACAAGGAGGATATAGAGAAATCAATGATATGTATGAGGAGACAAAACCAGGAAGAAGATTTAGACGTAGATATAATCAAATCTTAAGAAGGTATAGTTGTTCATTTAATGGATGTAATAAATCTTATGGTAGTTTAAATCATTTAAACACTCATATAGTAACTAAAAAGCATGGTCAAAGAAAACTGAAACTGGATTTCGTTAATGATGATACTTCATCAAGTGATCATCCTTCAGCTCTGGGAAATTATTGGTATGGTTATCATCCTCAGAGTAATATGGCTAGGTATCCTTATTATATGGTTATCAGGAATAATCCATCATCACAGGGACAACAACAACCAATACCACAGCATCAACAGCATCAACATCAGCATCAACAACAACAGCAGCAAGTACAGCAACAAACATTACCACCAAGTAACCAATTACCTCCGAATCAACCACCATATGGAATGCAACAAGGTCCATTGCCAATTTTCCCAGGTAATCAAATTGCACCACAAATTGGTCAAACAATAGGACAACCAGTAGGACACCAAATGCCACCAGTGCAGCATATGGGATTCCCAGTTGGCCAATCAAGAGGTCCAGGTGTACCACCATGTGTACCAATTCAAAATGGAGGACCAATAATGGTTGGACAACCTATACTCCAAGGAATGCCAATTTCCCCAATTATTGGACCACCTATATCAACGGGCATGACTCAAGGAGTAAATAGTATACCACCCGGTTCTAGGTCATATAGTTATCCACCACATACATCAACATTTGAAGATCCTTATAGAGTTGGAAATGTAGAGAGACAAGGTAATGAATCACTGACTGAAGTAAGTCCTATACAACTGAAACCATTAAATTTACATCCTTTACCTTATAATCCTACTTTGAATTCTAATTCCAATTCAAGTACAAATTCAAGTCCAAATGTAAAATCAAATAATCAATCAAATTCAAATAATCCAAATTTTGTTCCTAATGATAGAGGCTTAGAAGATTTAAAGAAGAATATACCAAATACTTTACCGAGTATTTTACCAATTCCAATAACTAATAATTCAAATACTCCAAATACATTAAATTCATCAAATTCTAATTCAAGTCCTAGTCCAAATTCTTCAAGTTTTGAATCACCTGGTAAATCAGTTATAACATTACCACCGATTAAAAAGCATGATTAGCAATGAAGAGATTTGATATTAATTGTATGTTGTTTTTTTTTTTAAGTTTTATCGTATGTGTGTGGTGTTGTGTGTTTTTTTGTGTTTTTTGTTAAAATGTAATATAGATTTTTATAGTAATGTGTAAGATAATTAAATAATTTAAAAAGTGCAACTTGTTAACTTTCATTCTCTAATTTTTGCTATTTTATTGTAATCATTCTCCACCTCATTCTCTTGTTCTTTCTACTTTTCTTTAAATTACTATTTTCTTTTTCCATCTTTTCCACATCTACCCATATCTTTTTCCCTCTTTTTTGGGTACTTGTAAACTAACCACATGCAACCCAACTACAAAATCACATAAAGAAAAGAACACCTACATACTTAGAAATATCAAACCATTGGTTTGACTACTCAACTAAAATTGAGGCGATCACCTGCATTTCAAATACATTTAAAATAAATTTTAAACAATTTTAGTCGTCTTCTCTTACATTCTCATTTTATATTCTTTTTTAAACTTTTAATAAGTATGCACTTTCTCGTACTTTAATTGTTATTATTATCATTATTAAAATTTATTAAA
Organism: Yamadazyma buinensis; assembly: GCA_030571035.1. NCBI lineage: Eukaryota > Fungi > Ascomycota > Pichiomycetes > Serinales > Debaryomycetaceae > Yamadazyma > Yamadazyma buinensis. Next base: position 22,012 of record JAJLWZ010000078.1, read on the forward strand.
TCTTATCTATTCCATATTCCTACATTTAATTAGTAGAATTACTTTTTAATTGTTTTGTTTAGACGGAATTCTTTAATACAGTTAAAATCTAAGATTTTATTTTCCAATTAAATTGATGAGATTTGATCCCCTTACGCCGCAAGTCTAACAGAATTGGGTGTACTGGAACTTAGGGGTCCTTTTCATATTTGATAGAATTTGGAATGATAATGCAAAATAAGTCTATTTAGAATATGTTTTGAATATGTTATGGAAATGTTATGCGGTTTGTATATCATAAGATTTAATGTAATTTGGTTGAGTTTTAGAAAGAAAGGGGAAATGAGAAGTAATAATAGATGAGAGGAAACGCCCATAAATTGATAATTGAAGACCAACAAGGTTTTTAAAATAGTTAATAGAAGTTATATAGTTGAATTGGTTGATAACTGAATGTATTTTAACAAGTATTTAATAAGAATTTAATACTTTTAAGGTCAATTGTTGTGTATTTTATCAATATTGACGATAAAAAGTTACTTTAAATTGGTCATATTATATATTTCATTCTATCCTCTTCATAAAACACGCTTTTCAAAGGGATTTGAATCACATTCAACCTTCACTATAATGACAACATATGATTTCTTGAGTTAATCACCAAAATGATTTGAATAAATGCGACAGACAAACAAAAAGTGCGATCATAGTGAATAGGCAATGTCAGAAGATCAAATAGATCTAACACAAGATTTAAAAAATGATGAAGTAGGTGTGACGCTAGAGGCAGGCACTGGTCAATCAGATGAATTGGTGGATGGGAAACAAACTTTGGATGAGAAAGTGGATGGAGATAGTGAGATTGAATCAAAGACAGTGGGAAAGATAATGACAACGACAACTAAAGACGTGGCTGTAGATACACCAGTACTGGTAGAAGAAGAAATTAATAAACCTATTGAAGTTAAAGAAGTTAAGAAAGTTAAGAAGAAGAGGTTAACACTTCAAGAGAGATTAGCATTGGCTGCTAAGGGGAAAAAAGAAATTAGTTCTAGTAATGAAGAAAAAATTGAAGAAATTGGATCTGATCTTGAAAAATCTGTTTCTGAAGATTCTAAAAATGATATTAGTATTGATAATATTATTGATAGTAGTAGTATAAGTGGAATAGACAACGCAAATGCAAATGCAAATGTAAGTGTAAGTGTAAGTGATGACGTGGTAGAAAAAGAAGTGGAAGATAAAACAGTTAAAGTAGTTAAAGTAGTTAGTGAAGAAAATTCAGAATTAATTAATTTACAGAATCAAATTCAAACATTAATGATAAATAATAAAAATATGGAAACTGAAAATTTAAAATTAAAAAAGGAAAATGAAGTTTTAAAAACTAATTCAGTTTCAAAAGATATTTATAAAAAAGATGAAATTATTAAACAATTAATGCTTGAAGGAGAACAATTATCAATTAAAGAATTAAAATTAAATGAAACTATTAAGAAATTAAAAATTTCAAATCAAGAATTTGAAACTTTAATTAATGAATTAAATGAAAAGGAAGAAGAAAATTTAATTAAAAATGAAGAAATTAATAATTTTTTAAAAATTAATAAAATTCAATCAATTAATGAATTAAATTCCAAATTTAATGAATTTAAAAAATTTGAAAATGAAAATATTAGTGAAAAATTTAAGTCTTTAGAGAAAGATCATAAAGATTTAAAAATTAAATATCAAGATATTTCAAAAGATTTTAATGATAATAAAATTCAATTAAGTTTAATTAAAGAAAATTCTAAAATTGATTTAAATTTAAAAGATGAAACTATTAAAAATTTAAAAAATGAAATGAAATCAATTAATATTAATCATAATAAAGAAATTATTAGATTAGAAAATAAAATTGAACAATTATTAATTCATTCAAATAGTATAAATAAAGATAAAGATGATATGGAAAATTTTAAAGAATTAAATGGTAATAATAATAATAATGGTAATGAAAATGGAGAAATAAATTCAATTGATTTAAATTCATTTAATAAATTAAAAAGTGAATTTTTAAAATCTAAAGAAAATTGGAATTTAATTGAAATTTCATTAAATAATAAAATTAATGAATTAAAATCAATTAATGAATTAATGAAAAAGAATAAATTAATTAATTTAAATGAAATTAAATCAAATAAATTAATGATTTTAAATAAAGATGAAATATTATTAGAAAAATCTAATGAAATAAATGAATTAAATGAAAAAATTGAAAATTTAAATAATGAACTTGATTCTAAAAATGATGAAATTTTAAATTTAAATTCAAAATTAGATAAAATTAATAATATTTATAATAATGAAAAATTATCATTAACTAATAAAATTAAAAAACTTGAAGAAACAATTAAAAAATTGAAATTAGATTTAAATTTAGATTTAGATTTAAATTTATCATCATTAAATGATTCTTTTACACCAAATAGAAGAACCATTAATACACCTGATTTATCATTTAATAATAATTCATCATTTAATAATAATTCATCATTTAATAATCATACACCATTTTCAAATTTAATTAATTCAAATAATAATTCAATTTATAATCATTCATTACATAATTTATCATCACAATCATTAGAAATGGATGATTCAAATTCTGATCATACAACTTCTTTACATACACCAAGTAGTTCATCATTTATTAATAGTGTATCAAGTAATAATATATCAGATTTACCAACTAATGGTAATAATGGATCAACATCATCACATTCATTTCAATTAATTAATAAAATGTCAACAAGTATTAAAAATTTAAAAATTGAAATTATAAGTTTAAAAGATGAAAATAATGAATTAATTAATAAAAAAGAAGAATATCAAAAGAAATTTTTAGAATTAAATAAAAATTTTAATAAATTTAATGAATTAAATAATGAAATTATAGAATTAAATGAAAAATTAAATGATAAATTAGAGAGAGAGAGTAAATTATTAGAATTAATTGGTGAAAAGGAAGAAAGAGTTGAAGAATTAACTCAAGATGTTAAAGATTTAAAAGATTTATGTAGATTACAAGTTCAACAAATGATTGAAATACAAGAGAGTAAGAGTAAGTAGTTAATCAAGTTTACTTCCATCTTTTCTTTTCCTTTTTATTTCTCTCGTATTACTCTCATATTTCTCTCACTGTGTATATCTTCCTGGTACTTTGGGTTACCTTTGTTCCTGATTTCTTTGATTTGATTTGATTCTCTGTGTTCTCACTCATCTTAAGAATCTTTGAGTGAGAAAAAAAAAAAGTAATGGCATCTCAATACTTTATACTTGAGAATAAAGATTCTTTAGATATTTATGAAACTAATGATTTTACAATAGTTAATAGTTTGGACATAACATCCACTAAATACTGTTGGTTCAATGAAGACTTAATAATTTTAAGTAATGATTTAATCTTTATAGTTGATCCATTAGAAGGAATTAATGATGAGATTAAATTAGATTATAAAATTTCAAATATAATAGTTTTAAATAATCATATATGGGGGGTTTATGATAATGGTATAGTAGAAATTAAAGTTGGTGAAAAGGCAAAAGTGAAACTGAAACCAATTAAAATTTGTAAAGATATAAAACTGATTGTTGCTGGTAATGAAGAAATTTTTGTAAGTGATGTGAATGATAAAATTTATAGAATTCATAAAAGACATGTTGAAGAATTAGATGGTCAAGGACAAGTTGATTTTATTGATGGAGATTTAATTCTTATTCAAAATGATAAAGTTATAATAAATGATGAAATATATGATTATAAAGGTATTAAAAAAGTTAATAAAATTAATGAAGATTTTATTTTTATTAGTGAAAATAAAGTAATTTATAAAGATGAAGAATTTAATGAATGTATAGATATTTTAAAAGTTGAAGATAAAGTGAAATATATTTATTTAAGAGGACAAGAAATTGAAGTTGAAGTTGAAGCAGATATTGAAGATATGGAACAAGATCCAAGAGAAGAACAAGAAAAAGAAGATGGTAAAAATATTTTAAAAACATTATTAAAAGATTCAGAAAAAGTTCTTGAATATTGTAATCAAGATATTACAAATGAATCATCAGTACTTAAAGAACTTAATTCATTGAAAATAAATGAACAAAATAAATTATATGAAATTTTAGTACCAAAAATTTCCAAAAATTCATTAAATACTAAAAATCTTTCAATATGGTTAAAATGGTTATTAATTATTAATAAACAAGGATTAAATACTATAAAACATAAAGAAATTAAAAATTTAAATTCAAATTTAACAAAATCAATTGAATTAATTAATAATTTATTAAGTATAAAGGGTAAATTAAATTTAATAAAAATAACAAATGATTTAAAGAATAAAGATTTAGAAATTGATCAAAGTTTCACTCAAGATGATGATTCTGTGTATATAGCTAATGGTGAGAATGATGAAGAATTTGATCTAGAAGAATAAACAAAAGGTTTTTAAAATTATGTCCCTTTAAAATTATGTCCCAAAAACTTTTACTCTCATTAGACTCTGGTGATAATTCCGCGATGGAGACAGAAAGTTGGAAATTTCATTGAATAATTCACTATAACTATGTCAGACGAAAAGATTTATATTTCTTATGAATTAGTTCATAAATTATGTCAGAAAGCTGCAGATGAGATCAAAGCATCAGGTAAAACCATCGATTTGATTATTGCCATTGGTGGAGGTGGTTTTATTCCTGCAAGAATTTTAAGATCATTTATTAAAGAAAAGGGTAAAAAAAATATTCCAATTCAAGCAATTGGATTATCATTATATGAACAATTAACTGATTCACCGGAAGAAGAAATCGGTACGGAAGTCATTAGAACACAATGGATTGATTTTGGTAATTTAGCACAACATTTCGATTCACTTATTGGTAAAAATATAATTATTGTTGATGAAGTTGATGATACAAGAACCACTTTACATTATGCATTAACTGAATTAATGAAGGATGTATCAGAGCTTCAAGAAAAATTAGGTAGACAAGATGAAAAAACTGAATTTTCAATATTTGTTTTACATAATAAATTAAAGGAAAAGAGGGCTGAATTACCTGAATCTTTATTTAATGGGAATTATATTGTTGGTAAAAACGTTCCTGATAAATGGATTGCTTACCCATGGGAAGCTATTGATATTGATACTCACACTGAAGCTGCAAGAAAACAAGGTAATATATAGGATGTTCTGTTATCTTTTTTTTACCCTTCTTTTACCCTTCTTTTACCCTATTCTCTTTTTTTCTCCATCTAAACGGTAAGAATCTATATAAGGCCGTGTAGTGCTCTCTGGTGGTACTGAAAGTATCATATAGGCTAGTCTTCTTCTTTGACAGGTTGGAAAGAGATCAGATCTTGAGGAAATCACCGTTAAACAATCAAATCTCACTCCTTCCAAAAAAAAAAATAAAACCCAATGTACAGAATTTAATGATTGATAAAGAATTACTAAATTATTTCCATGGGACATTGGATCCTAATGTTTCAATACGATCAGAATCTGAGAGGAAATTAAGAGAATTAAGTTGTAACCCTGGCTTTTTAATTGGATGCTTAAATATCATTGAATTTAATAGTGATGAGATTAATCATCAAGATTTAATAATTATTAAATTAGCTTCAGCAGTTTATTTTAAAAATCAAATATTATCAAGATGGACCATATTAGAAAACAATAAGAAAAATGGTATTGAATTTATAAGAAATGAAGAGAAAAAATATATTAAAGATAAAATTTTATCAATTTTAATTAATTGTGATTATAATATTAAACAACAATTAAAACCTGTTTTAAGTTTATTAATTAATATTGAATTCCCAAACGATTGGTATAATTTATTAAATGATGTTGGGAATTTATTAATCCAACCAATTAATTATGGGAAAATTGATAAAATTGATGATGATAAAGAATTTTCAAATATTTATATTGGTATATTAACCTTGAGTGAAATATTTAGAAAATATAGATGGTTTAAAAATGATGAAAGACTGAATATAATTGATAATATTTTATTAGAAGTGACTGATCATTTAATGAATATAAGTAAAGAAATTATAACAAATTCTAATAATTTAAATAATTTAACAGAATTTAAATGTGAGATATTAAAATTAATATTAAAAATTTTTAAATTTTCAACATATTATGATTATCCTAAAGTTTTAGAAAATAAAATTATGATTCAAAAATGGTTTGGATTACATGATGAAATTATTAATATGAAATTACCAAATTATATTAATAATTTAAATTCAAATTATGAAAAAAATTGTTTACAAATTTCAAAAGTTTTAAAAAGATCATTACTGAATTTAAATAGAATCATTAAAAGGTATATTATAAATTTAAATTCAACTTCTAAATTAATTAGTAATGGTAATGGTACGACTATAATAGATAAATCAAGGTATAAAATTTTAAAAACAATATTAATTGAAGAATTTTTACCATTTTTTATAAATCGAATTTTAAAATTAATTGAATTATATTGTTTGAAATTAAAATATTTAAATTTATCAACATTATATTATTTAATTGAAATATTAGAAAATTCAATTGAAATTAAAAATTTATGGATAATTATTAAACCAATTTTACCAAATATTTTAACAATTTTTATTTATCCATTAATTTTATTAGATAATTATTCAATTGAAATTTTTAAAAATGATCCAACAGAATTTATTCAATTAAATTTTAATTATTTTGAAATTAATTGTAATAAACCTGATTTATCAATTATAAATTTTTTAAATAAATTAATTTTAAAAAGGAAAAAATTTATAATGCCAATTTTATTAAATTTTATAAATAATAAATTAAATGAATTATCTTCCAAAGAAGAAGAAGAAAAAGAAGAAACATTTGAAATTGCATTAGAAAGGGAAGGAACTTTAAGAATTATTGGTACTATTATAACATCATTAATTAATGATTCAAATAATGGTTTAAATATTTATGAAATTAATTTAGAAGAATTTTTAATTAATATTATTTTAACAAATTTAAATTCAAAATTTAAATTTTTAATTGCTAGAACTTTTGAAATAATTAGTAAATTTAGTGATTTAAATTTTAAAAATGATTCAAATTTAAATTTAATTATATTTAATATTTTAAAAAATTTTGATCCTAATTTAAATTTAAAAGAAGATAATTTAGTTATAATTTTAGAAAATTCTTTAGCAATTCAAAGTTATTTACATTTAGATGAATTTAAAGATAATTTAAGTAATATAGTATTAAATGTTATGTCAATATTATTAGAAATAAGTAATAAAATTGATAATGATGTTATATCAGTTGTTATGCAAGAATGTGTTGAAAATTTTAGTGAACAATTACAACCATTTGGAATTGAATTAATTTCAAAATTAGTTGAAAATTTTATGGAATTAATTAATGAAATTGATGAATTAAATGATAATCAAAAAAATGATAAAGATAATAATAAAAAAGATAATGATAATAATAATGATAATGATAATGAATATTTAAATGATAAAATAATTTCAGGAATTGGTACATTAAATACAATTATAACAGTTTTATTAACATTTGAAAATAATAAATATATTATAAAAGAATTAACCAAAATTTTAAAACCAATTATAAAATATATTTTAATTAATAAGAATGAAAATTTTTTTAGTGAAATTAGTGAAATAATTGAAAATTTAATTTATTTAAATAAATCAAGTTATGAAATGATTGAAATTTTAAAAATTTATTTAAATTTATTTGAAATTGGTATAGGAATTGATTATTTTGAAGAATTTTTACCAACTTTTAAAAATTTTTTAATTTATTTAAATGATAATGAACAAACTGAAGAAGAAGAAAATGAAATTGGATTAATTTATTTAAAAATTTTTAAAATTATTATGAATTCTAAAACTAATAATTTTAATGATTTAATTTTAAATTTTGAATTAATTCAATATTTTATTTTAAAATTTAAATTAAAACTGATTAATTATTTAAAAGAAATTTTTAATGAAATTTTTAAAATTACAAATAATTTAAATATTGAAAATAATTTAAATTTTAAAATTAATTTAAATAATGTTATAATTTGTATTTTAATTTATGATTCAAATTTAATTATAATTTTATTAAAAGAAAAATTTAATAATTTTTTAATTAATTGGTTTAATATAATTAATAAATTAAATAAAGTTTATGATATTAGATTATCAATTTTAGGTTTAATTTCTTTAATTAATAATAAAAATTTAAATATTGATAAAAATTTTAGTAATAATTTAATTAAATTAATTAAAAAATTACCAATTGCATTAAAACAATTAAATAAAAGGAAAATGTTATTTAGTTCAGATAATTTTGATTTTAATAATAATAATAATAATAATAATAATAATAATTTGCATGGAGGTGAAGTACAAGGTGAAGATGAAGGTGATTATGATGATGAAGATGATGAAGACGGAGGGTTTATAGATGAAGAAGATGATGAAGACGATGATGAGCATATAAGAACAGGAGATGATCAAACAGAGTATTTAAATTTTTTAAATAATGAAAGTTCAAAGTTTGATGTTGATGAAGATTTAGATTTTGAAGATCCATTAGAAATTACACCATTAGATAATATTAATTTTAAAGAAATTTTAATTAATTTTATTGAATTATTAAAAATTCAAGAACCAAAAAAATTTAATATTTTATTTGATAATATTTCAAATTTTGAATTAGATAATTGCATTAGTTTAGTATAAAAATATATAGTTAACTTAAATCTCAATAATTTTTTTTTTTGCATCCAAATTTTTGCATCAAATGTGGCATCTAAGCAGCAGTGAAAAATGAAGTGAAAAATATGGTTATAAAAATTGGTATAATTAGATAAGTCGTTAATTTATTACCAATGGATAGATCTATAACATCCAAATGTTTTTTATTAGTAGTGTATAATTAATATTAATCAGATAAAATTTGTTTTGAAGAAATTTTATACATGGGTGTTACAGCGGTTAACTGGTTTGGAACTGTTCAAGAAAACACCCTCCCCAAAAAAAATTTTACCATTTATACCATTTATACCATTTATACCATTTAATCTAGATAAATCAGTTTAATAACTTCTATAGATACTTTGGAGTATTTAGAATGTATTTTGTTAGTGATATATTATTGTATTGTATAAATTTTAACAGAGTCTTCGCTTCAGCCGCTCTTGGTTATTCCTTTCACTTGATGAATTTGATAAAACTGCTGATAATAAACTCACTTGAAATCAATTTATATCCTGATATTGTAATTAGTTTATTAATTTATAAAGAATTTATAAAGAGATATCAGTATTCAATATATAATTGTGGAAGATTATTTAAGTGTAAATATGCTTTGAGCTTCGACTTTAAGAGATAAAGATATTTCTAAAAAAGAGTTGGAGGAAATAAGTCTTCTAGTAATTATACTGTTACAACGGTAAAGATCTTCCTTAACAAGTAATATATAATATAGTAATAATTATATAATGTTATAAAAGTATAATAATATAATAATATAATAATATAATAATATAATAATATAATAATATAATAATATAATAATATAATAATATAACAATTTATTAAATTCCTTGTAAATTCCTTGGGTGGTAATTCCTTCACTAAATTCCTTGTAAATTCCTTGTAAATTCCTTGTAAATTCCTTGTGAATTCCGGCTAATATAAAACGGAATTTGATTTCCTCGGATTCTCTCAAAATTCTCTAAATTCTTTTAGTGTTCCGGGGAAGCGGTTTTTGCCTCCTAAAAAAATTGTGCCTCCCCCTAAAAAACCGTTTTATTAAAATTACATAAGCCACGATTTAATTTTAAAAGCGAAAAAATGCACATTTCCTTTGTGGTTACGTAAGCGCTGACGTAACCCAAATTACCCACATGTTTTAGTTAATAAAAACTAAAAAATTATTTAAATAAAGTGATATATCCATATCAGTAATTTATCTGATTAATCAACATAACTTAGGAGGTTAATTTTTTTACTATTATTATAGAGTTATATATATAAATACCTATTACTTTAGGAGACCAGTTTAACTTAATATAGTGTGCTAATAGATTAATAGAATTGGGTTAAGAGAATTCCATTTAGGTTACAAATCAGTGAGAACAAAGATATGTATCACAAGTGATAGATTCAACAACAAAAGTAGAAAAAGTAGAAAAAGTAGACAACAAATACACAAATAAAGATGAATTTATTGGTACTTGCTATATTAATTAACCTGATAACTTGTTTAAATATAATAATTTCATCAACTGATTCATGGGTTACAAAAAACATTAGATTATTATATAATGATTTAATTAAAGAAAATCATACAGTTTTATTAGTTTCATCATTTTATCAATCTGATTATCAAAATTTTGAAAATGAATTTGAACAAGTTAAAGAATTAGAATTAGGAAATGAAAAGGAAAAGGAAAGGGAAAAAAGAAGTTTAAAAAGTGATTTAATTACTGGTGATTTTGATCATTTATTACCTTCAAATCAATTATTTTTAAAAAATATTCAAAAATTATCATCAATTAATGATAAAGAAGCAAAACCTTTACCAAAAAAATTATTAAAAAGATCAACTATTGATAAAATTAATTGTTCAAAACAATTTAAAGAATTTGGTAATGATCCATTAAATTGTGATAATTGGTATGTTAATTCTCAAAATCCTTTAAATATTTTAAGTGTATTTTTAGATAATATTTTACCAAATTATTATCCTGATTTTCAACCAGATTTATTCATTTTTGGACCAAATGAAAAACAACAAGATTATTTACAAGAAAAACAACAAAATAAAATTTTAGAAAATGTTAATAAATTTTTAATGTTTAAAAATATACCAACTTTAACAATTTCAACAAATGATTATCATCATATTTATTATAATGATATTTTAAATAAAGAAAATAACACTTTTTTCAAAATTTCAAAATTTATAAATAATAAAATTATTTCATTAATTAATAGATTACAAGAAATTAATAAATTATCACCAAATAAAAAATTATTACCAAATAAAAAATTATTACCAAATAATCATTCAATTAATTTAAATATACCAAATTTATTTGATTCAACATGTTTTAAAGTTGTAATTGATGAAAATAATTTAGAATCTCAATCAAAATTAATTTTTTATAAATTTAAACAATTATTTAATTTAAAATTTAATAAATTTAATTTAGAAAATAATAAAATTTATAAAAAGTCTCAAGAATCATTTAATTTAAATCAATTAAATGAAATTAATGAAATCAACAATAATAATAACAACAACAATGATGATGATGATGAATTAAATCAATTTAAATCTGAAGATTTAGATTTTATAAAGATTTTACATAATTGTAATATCCCAATAACTATTGATTATTTATACCAATTGGATCTGGAATTCGATTATAATTTAATAACTGTATAGAGAGTAATGAATATATAATTAAATTTAACTTTAAACTTTTATCTTTGTAATTTATTCCTCGATTATAAATGGTTGCAAAATCTGCAGAATTTATAAAATTATTTAATCGAATATTTCAAAAAAAAAAAAAAAAAAAAAAAAAAAAAAAAAAAAAAAAAAAAAAAAAAAA
>JAJLWZ010000079.1:0-31902 GCA_030571035.1 Yamadazyma buinensis
TTATATGGTAACATATAATTTTTTGCTTAAGAAATAATGACGGGAGAATGTAATGTGTAGATTCTTGTGTATATCTTCTATTAGTATATAGATGAATATATTGTTGTTAAAAAAAAAAAAAAACGAATTTGCATGCTAGAGCTTAGAAAATACTACTATTAGAAGTCTGTCATTTTGAAGATGTCAAAATCCTTGGTGAAAAAATTCTAATATTAAAATTGAATAAGTTATACAGTATTAAAGTTCACATTTTTGGTAGTGCGCGTGGTAAAATGTGATTTTGATCAGCTCTCTTTTTTTACAGTTTCAATTGTATCAGATTTTGCAATTTTTGATTGAGATGAACAAAACTGTATATTTGTACTTTTTTAACAAGAACTTTTAGAATTTATTACATATATATAGTATACTAGAATCTTAGTGTCATATTTTTAAGTTTCATTTGGGACTATATATCAAACTTATTTCTGTTTAAAGTTGTGTTGCAGCTTCTTTTGCAGCCGCAGAAGTTAGTAAAATTAGAATTTTCCCTATAAAAGGGAAAATTTCAAAATATTAGTAACTAATAAGTGGATTCAGTTTAGATGTTTAGCTATATTATGATGTAATAATGTAATAATTTTAAAAAATTAAAGATTTATTTTTTTCTTATTTTTTATGCCATTTTCAAATTCTGCAAATACAAGTTTAATTGGAATTTTATAAGTTTATAAAAGTTTAAGGCAATAAAAACTAAAATTAAAAAAAAAAAAAAAAAAAATTGTTCGAAAAACTAACATTTAGAATAAATGATACTAAATTACTGTTTATTAAAGTCTGATATGTTGAAATAAAATAGGAAAGTAAAATAATCAAGCTTAACTTGAATTAGAATTAAAATAGAAAATAATATGATAAATATTGACAAATATTTACAAGGATAAAAGTATCCATATGTACTCAAATATGTAGTAATAATGTTAAAAACGGCGTATATAGGTCTTGAAAATGTCATATAGAAGTAGATTTTAATAAAAGGATCATTCCAGACCCTTCCAAGAGAGAGAAATGATGGATTGACTTACACAACACCCAGAAACTTTAGCTTCACAAAGAAACGATTATGGAGACCTAAGAGAGATTTATAATTGAAGAATACTCAAGGCTGTTACCCAATTCATTACCTTTTTTTCATAACTTTTAAGATATTCTTAAAATATCAAAATCATGTTAGTTTCTCCCCACTAAAATCAGCATTTTCAAGTATCTAACTTTTATAAACTTGCCTTTAGGGGGACCTCTTCTATGATCCAAATCCCAACAATATCTCCCTTTGGAATGTTTGTATTAAATCCGAACTTAACTAAAGTGGCTTTTTTTTATTTTTTGCAGTCGGTCACTGTCGCATTTAATAATTCATATGGGAGATCTATCCTTAAATTTTAGATTTTGCATTTCAGATTAAAATTACTAAAATTAAACATGCCAGAAAAACCATCAGAAAAGCCATTGAAAACAAGAGAACAATTAATTGATGACTTTAGAAATGAACATATAGAATTAATTGCTATGTTAATTGAAGTTGAAGGATATGATGAAGTATTAGAATTTTCTCAAGATATGGAGAATATGCCTCAAGAGTTATCCTTTTTTTTACCAGAATTTTCAAAATATCATTTAACAATCAAATTTAAAGTCCCAAAAGATGTTAAGGACTTAGTATATCATCAAGCAGTTAGGAAGGGAGGATTCATTTTCAAACAAAGGAAAGATTTAATGACTGAATTAGCCGAGGCCAATGATGAATCAAACCCTCATCATGTTTGTAAATTACCATTAGACAATATCCCTGGTGGATCTATTGTTCGAGGTTCTTTCGATGCTGTTTCTAACTTTTATGCTGATGATGAATTGATCTTTTCAACTACTTGGGCACTTAGAATTACTCCAAAAGGTACTAAACCTTCAATGGGTGGGTTTGATTGATTACAACCCTTATAATTTGAAAAAAACCCCTACCATTCAATTTTTAACAGTGTTTTACCCTCTAGAATTGGGGGGAACTCATTGATATGATTTTTTCTAGTACCACAAACATTTCCACTGGTTGCAAAATAACAGGAGGTACATAAAAGAGAGAGCATTACATAATAAAACATTACTTTATTATAATTTTATTGGGAATTTACTTAATATATAATCACATAACCATCCTTCCTCTTATATCATAACCCCCTCCAACACCTATTCTTGAAATACCCTTTTAAAATTATATTCTCTTACATAAGTCAACTGACTAAATTTATTACTCACACTACTCGTATGACCTTATGCGATTATGGAAGGGGAGAAATTTTGAGATAGTAGATAGATATGAGTTCACCAAAGAGACGTATGGAAAAGGATGTAATGGACTTAATGATGAGTGACCATGATGTTCAGCTCGTCAATGATTCCCTTCAAGAGATGGTTGTGATTTTTAAAGGCCCAAAAGATACCCCTTATGAAGGAGGTACTTGGAAAGTTAGAGTAGAATTACCTGACCAATACCCTATTAAATCACCATCAATTGGATTTATGAATAAAATTTACCATCCAAATATTGATGAAAGTGCAGGATCCGTTTGTCTTGATGTTATAAATCAAACTTGGTCACCAATGTTTGGTTTACTAAACGTTTTCGAAAATTTTTTACCACATTTATTAAGGTATGCAAATCCAAGTGACCCCTTAAATACTGAAGCTTCAAATTTAATGTCAAAAGATGAAAATTTATATAATGATAGAGTTAAAGAGTATGTGTTGAAATTTGCCCAAAACATTTCTAATGAACAAGAAGATGATGAAGTAGAAAATCAAAATGAAGATGAAGATGATGAATTAAGTGATGTTGGAAGTTTATCAAGTGACGATGAAGATGTTAACGGGGATATAGATATGTAAGGTTTATAAGCATATATTAGGATTATCACCTTGCTAGTCCGAAGATGGTTTGGAAGATTTTCTTATTTGTCAAGGATATATAATGGCTCCTATTTTTGGTTTTGCCGTTTTTATCTGATTTAGTTTTTGTTTGTTTGTTTTATTGGTTTGAAATTTTGGAGGTCATAGGGTAATAGGATTTACCTGTTGCATATTTTGTTTTGATGAATTATATATATGATATAGATATATATAAATATATGATATTAGAGAAATTATAATTATAACCTCTTTGTGGCTTTTCTCGAAAGTTTTTATGTTGATGTGTCTTTTAATTTAAGAACTGGTATCGCTTTAGAATTTTCTAGACCTAAAAAAGAAAGAAAGAAAGAAACAAAGCCCAACAATCAATTAGAAGAGGAGAGATTATTGAGTTTGTGGCTCATTAGAAATGAGGATATAGGAAGAAGAAAGAATTATACCAGTATATATTTATTAAAAAAAAAAAATGAAACCGAAATAACTATCAACGATACATTAAACGTTTGACAATCATATCCCTTAAAGATGAAGTATCTAACTTCTTGTAGATATCATTTGAATCCGATAGATGTTTCAATTCTACCCTCTCATCATATTCAAATGCACTATCAACACCTTTAAAAGTTGAACCAATCTTGTTAGCTCTTTTTAAATCCCTTTTTTGTTTACGTCTAGCTAAAATCTCCATCCTGGGAGGTTTTTTAGGGATTTTTATTGTTAGAATTGAATTATTATTTCGAACGAAAATATCATATCGAATATTATTAATATCGATATTTTCGAAATTATAAACTTTCTCCATTTCTATACCATCTTTACCAGAAAAAATTAATTTCGTTTTATTTAAAACTGGTTTAGTTAATTTAATTTCAACATCTTTAAATTGGAAATCAATTTTGTTTGTCTTAATAAGATCAACTCGATAGTGTGAAGAAGTTTCATAATATTTGTAAATGTGTAAACGATATAGTCGAAAAGATGATTCAGGAATTTTAAAATCTTGACTACCTTCTAAGATAACTACTTTCAGTGATTTATTTTCCATTTTGTATGTTCTTTCTAATGTGTTGTTGTATTTCCCTATTTAAATCAAGTGTTACCAAATTTTCCTACCAATATAAATGAAAGAAAGATTGATAAACCTAATAAAAAACAAAACAAAAAAAACAGTTAGTACTTGTAACTGATATCCCCTGAACTAAGTACCATATTTATATTAAAATTCAAAGGATTGAGCCAATTGATACGTAACCGTTTACAATCATTTTGGAACCTTTTGGAATATGCGATTTTTTTGCAACACAAAGACACACGTAAGTCGTAGAATAATCTTTGGTCTTCTATGAAAATTAGCCTTATCAGTTAAAAAAATTGGGTAATCCTACCCCCATTTTTTTTTTTGGGGAGCAACAGTTTTTTATGGATTTAAACATTTATCGTCATTAGAATGACACAATTTCAATAAAATTGGAAAATGATAGTGCCAGGTTGCAAAATTCTATAGATAAGGCTGGTTCTAGAATCATTATCAGTTAGATCAGGAATTAACACTATAAAAGAATATAAAGCATTTGAATAATCACACAGCCATACAAGACCTACTAATCCTTACTAATTTAACAGCATAACTACTATCAATAAAGGATTTTAAAAAGATAAATTCAAACTGGTGAACCCACTATAATGATAATTATAATTTGCGGGTCTCAATTTCCTACTGAAAAATCTAACCATTATGAAAGGTTTTGCATTGAATTTTACAAGGTCATTAGCTGATTCAGCTATATTGAAAACCTTAAAGAATCCTAAATTACTCCAAACTCAAGGATATATTAATGGGAAATGGGTAGATAGTGAAAATGGTGAAACTTTTGAAGTTAGAAATCCTTCACATTTCCCCAAACCAGAAAGTTTACTTGGTTCAGTTCAATCAATGAGTTCAAATCAATTTAATTCTGCCATTCAAGATGCAAACATTGCTTTCCAATCATTTAGAAAGACTACTGCCGAATATAGAGCTGATTTATTAAGAAATTTATATCATTTAATGTTAGAAAATCAAGAAGATTTAGCTACTTTAATTGTTTTAGAAAATGGTAAACCATACGCAGATGCATTAGGTGAAGTTAAATATGCTGCTTCATTTTTTAAATGGTTTGCTGATGTTGCTACCACTTCAACAGATGATATAATCCATTCTAATACTTCCAATAAAAGAATTTTATCAATAAGGCAACCAATTGGTGTTTGTGGTATTATGACACCTTGGAATTTCCCAGCTGCAATGATAACTAGAAAAGTTGCAGCTTACGTAGCAGCTGGATGTACTGGTGTTATCAAACCAGCAAGTGAAACTCCATTCACTGCATTAGCCTTAGCTTATCTTCAAGAACAAGCTGGATTCCCAGCTGGTGTAATTAATACTTTACCATGTTCAGATGCTCCATTAGCAGGAAAATTACTTTGTGAACATCCAATAATTAAAAAAATTTCATTCACTGGTTCAACTAATGTTGGTAAAATTCTTATGAATCAATCATCATCAACTTTAAAAAAATTATCATTTGAATTAGGCGGTAATGCCCCATTTATTGTTTTTGATGATGCTGATATTGATGCTGCTGTAACTGGTGCAATTCAATCTAAATTTAGAAGTAGTGGTCAAACTTGTGTTTGTGCTAATAGACTTTTAATTCATGAATCAGTTTATGATGAATTTTCTAAAAAATTAGTTGATCAATTAAATAGTACTGTTAAATTAGGTGATGGTTTAGAAGAAGGTGTCACTCATGGTCCAGTTATTCATGAAAAATCCATCGCAAAAGTTAGAAGTCATATTGATGACGCTGTAAGTAAAGGTGCCAAGGTTATATTCGGAGGTAATCCACGTCCTGATCTTGGAGTTAATTATCATGAATTAACTATTTTATCAGATGTTACCACTGATATGATGATTACAAAGGAAGAAACATTCGGTCCAGTTTGCCCATTAATTAAATTTAAAACTGAAGAAGAAGCTCTTAGAATAGCGAATAATACAGATGTTGGCTTAGCAGGCTACTTCTTTTCAAAAGATATTAGTAGAGTATTCAGAGTTGCAGAAGATCTTGAAGTTGGTATGATGGGTGTTAATACTGGTCTTTTATCTGAAGCTTCCCTCCCATTCGGTGGTGTCAAAGAATCAGGGTTTGGTAGAGAGGGTTCCGTTTTTGGAGTTGATGATTATACAATTATTAAATCTATGGTCATTTCAATTTGATTTAATAGGTAAGAGATGGAAACACATAACACAATAATAACAGTAAATAAAAACAAAAGTAAAGAAATATTCTAAAAAATATATATGTGATTTAATATACAACAATTCGAACTAATAATCTAATAATTCCATTCCCTAATGTAACATTTCCATATCAGCTGGATCTGAAATACCCGATGGATCAGTCCCAGTTATAAAACTAGCAGCGTTCCCGAAATCTTCATACAACGAGTTTGAGTTAGCTGTTGAAGCTTGGGCTGTGACAACGTAAGGAGTTTCATCCAAATTAGTTACGTCCAGTATACTGTCTACTGGGATCCCAGTATTTATACTGCTTTGTTTGTAAGTTGGTGGATTAACAGAAATTGAATGATTATTTTTTTTAGTGTATTCAGAAACTAAGGTGCTTCCTAATGAATGCAACTCTTGTTTGGAATTAATTAATTCATTTAATTTATTATTTGATTCCAATATATAATCATCTTCTTCATGAAGTTTTCCATATTGTGAATTTTTATCTTTTAAATCACTTATTTCCTGTTGTAACTCTGATATAAGTTTGGCACCGTCGAGTTTCTTTTCATTTATAATACTTGGTTTAAATTTACCATCCTCAATCAACGCTTCTTTCATTAATTCAAGATTTTCACCATACTTGGTATATCCTATAGATTTAAAAGTCAAATCCCTTAATCCTCCTTGTTCGGAAACACCAACGTTCACCGACGAGTATGGTTGGAGGAACCTTTCCCTTGGTTGGGCGTATGCTATGGCTGGTGCTTCAACCACTTGATGAGATTTCCTGTAGGTTTCACTAAAACTTGACATTAGGGTATATCAACAAATCTTTTTTTTTTAGTGGTGGACGCGAACTAAGATTTTTTAGAGAGAGTTGTAGATTTGGTTACTTTTTTATTTTAACATAATTTACAATAATGTGGCCATAAAACTATCAAGCACTAGGCTGAAGATGCTAAAAACATATAAAATACAAAATTTGGCATGAATTTGACTTTTTCTTTTTTTTTTTGCGTTTTTCGTTTTAGTTTTTTATTTCTGTGTTACTGTACGGGTGCCAATTCAAATGAATGTTTATTTAGCTATTTTGTTCTTTTTTTTAGGGCCTACAAAATCACATTTCTTGTATCATATAATCACATTATTCATTTGCTTGGATCCATCAAGGATTCTTCAATTCCATCTATGAGTTGGTCAATCTCATCTATTTTAAGACCACAACTTGAACTGATAAGTTTTCTATATTTATACATTTTTTCATCAATTCCATAATTCTTAATCATATTTGATAAATTTGATAATAATTTTGATCTTTCAATTTGTAAACTACTAAGTTCTAAAGCTAATTGCCAATTATCAGGTTCATTAACTTTAATATCTTCTACTTCTAATTTCGCTTCATTATTTTCAACTAAATTAGCTAATGTGTAAGCTTGAGATTTTTCCAACATATTAATTAAATCATATTCTTTCTCTTGAACAAACATTGATTGTCCTTCTATAAAATCATTTAAATATTCTTTAGCTTCTTCTAATGTAGTGAAAGAATCTATACCTAATTTAGATAAATCAAAAATTATTTTGTTAGTTAATTTTTCATTTGTTATTTCATTTTCATTTAAATCAAATTTAATATTTTTAATTTCTTTAACTAAACTTGAAATTTTAATTTGATAATTAGTAGTTAATGAATTAGTTAAATTATTTAAAATTTTATTAAAATCTTTTAATGGTAATTTAAAATCTTCTTTATCTTCATTGGATTCAATTATTTCACCTTCTTTATCTAATTTTGGTATACTTAATTTATATGATTCAACTTGATTATTATTATTCTGAAATTTGGATTTACTTATAAAAACATCCTCTTCATTATCATTACTATTTCTTGAATCATTAAAAGAATTATCATAATTATTTGAATTTTGATCTCTCTTTGGTCTACCCATTGTATCTTCACTAACTGGTGTACTCTCTGTTGTTCTTTCAGATATCACAGCTAAAGGTTGTGCATTTTGTGAAGTATTTGAAATGAATGAATTGGATTTAGTTGCTTGGATTGGTGTCGACATTGATTCAAATGATTTCATTGAATCAAGGAATATATTCTCTTTATTATCATCATTAACTGTACTTTTCAATAATTGATTAATATGCTCTTTATTAACTCTTGCATTATCATTATCATAATCATCATCTTGAAGTGTAGTCCTTTGAGTATCTGGAGTTTCTTGTCCATGGAAATTTGGTTGAGTTGGAGTTTCTAAATGTCTAGATGGTGGTTGTGAAACTGTTGATTGCAGTGCAGGACGACGTTTATTATCATTCATTTGTTGTTGATTCCCTTTTTGTGATTGTTGGTGTTGGGGTTGTTGTTGTTGTTGTTGTTTATTAATATTTTGCTTTTCAATATTTTGATCATTTTGTGATTCAGGTTCATCAGAATCTTTTAATAAATTATCTCTCATTATTAAATATTTAGCAGTTTCTTGATTTATATTAACTAAATCATCTCTAGCATTATAACTTACTAAGAATTTAACTAATCTTGGACAATTTGATTTTGCTGCTAAATGAAGACAAGTATCACCATTAACATCTTGATGATCAATGACATTTTTAATTAAATTAATTGATTTATCACCATTTGAATTTTGACTGGTTAAAACTGATAATTTATTTAAAATTATTTCTAAATAATAAATTAAACTATCAAATTTTGATTCAACTTTGGCAAATTGACATAAATAATGTAATGGAGTTCTACCATTAATATCTGTATTAATTAAACAGCTTTCTAAATCATCTAAAACTTTAGTAAAATTCTTTAATTCATAACAATTATTAAATGAAACTAATTTTGATAATGGATTTAAACCATAATGATTAACAACTAATGGATTTGCACCTTTCATAGTTAATAAATGAATCATATTATAATTACCAATTGATGCAGCCCAATGTAATGCAGTATGACCTTCATCATCAATAGCTTCATTAATATTAAAATCATAAGGAGGATTTGATACAAAATAAGGTATTTTAGCATTATCTTCACTAAAAAATCTAAGTAATTGAGTTGAATAAGATTCTTCAGAATTATCAATATTTTGAGAATCATTTGAATTTGGTTTAATTTTCATTTCTTCATTTGATGACATGGAAGTATCTGATTCTTTATGTTCATCTTGTGACCAAGTAGTTTCATTAGTGGATTGTGAACCAGTCGCTTTGGAATGATGAAATTGTCCCATAATATTTGGATGTGCAATTGGTGGTATTTGTGCAACTTGTGGAACTTGTGGCTGTTGGAATCCATAATTGTACCCTTGTTGCGATTGCTGCTGTTGCTGCTGTTGTAGTTGCTGTTGTTGTTGTTGTTGTTGCTGCTGTTGTAGTTGCTGTTGATGATGTTGTTGTTGGTGCTGTTGTTGTATTTGCAATTGCATTTGATAGTTATAATCAGTAATTTGTG
This sequence comes from Yamadazyma buinensis, assembly GCA_030571035.1. NCBI lineage: Eukaryota > Fungi > Ascomycota > Pichiomycetes > Serinales > Debaryomycetaceae > Yamadazyma > Yamadazyma buinensis. The sequence goes on from JAJLWZ010000079.1 coordinate 9,696, forward strand.
GTTGTTGAGCATTCTGAAAGTTGGGCACATTAACATTACCTGATATACCATAATCTGATTGATTAAATGATTGCTGTTGACCAAATGACATTGGCATAGTTGAACCATTTGAATATTGTGAAGCTTGAGATGGCATTCTAGATACACTATTAAAAGAATCAGTTGGATTAAAATCATACGATTGGGACTGGGATTGTGGTTGACTTTGTGATTGTGATTGTAAATATCCTTGACTATCATCTAATTTCATCTTTTTAGGTGTCACACCATCTGGTTTCTTCTTCTTAACATATTTTCTTTTAACTGGAGTACCATCTTTATTAACTTCTTTTATCTTTTTTTGAAATTCAAAACCTGGATTTGAAGAATCGAAAAATAAAATTGGAGCCATCTCCGGAGTGACCCCATAAGTATGTGCTAATCTTTGTGCATCTGGTAATGGAATCCAAGTCCCTTGAAATCTACCATAACCTCCTTGAATTTTTTCATGTAAACCTTGTTGAACTCCCTTTTCTAAGATCTTAGTCCTTTTCGCCTTAGGGAAATTACAACATTTTAAAATTTGTGTAGCATTAACCCAATCATCTTTACACCTTCTCATAAGTGGACAATCATTTATGAGTGACTCGTACACATCTGTCTATCAATTGTGTTAGTATAATAATCATTTTCAATATGATTTTTAAATCAATTTTATTATATTGGTAATAACTTTTGGACGCGTTAAATTGGTTATTGACCCATAATTGGCCAAATTTTAAAAAGTAACATACGCTTGAATATGTGGCTAGGAACACTCTAGATGGTTCGCTTGTCATATTTGTCCTTTTAAAGTCTTAAAATTAAGAAACTTCCTCCGTAGTTATAAAGATTTAATTTAGACAACCTAAGATAACTTGTGAAGATTTTTGACGATTTGAGAAATCCTATAGAAAATTTTTAACGCGTAAGCCGGTGCACAAAAATAGCTTTCAGCTTTAGCAAAAAGATTGAACGGGTTTAAGTGGTTAGGGTTTTCAAGTGCAACACAAGGGGGTTATAAGAGTCTATTGTACCTATGGTATAGTGTATGACACCCTCTTTATTGTACTCTACTTTTTTACTACTGAAGCAAGATTAAGATGGTTGGTAATTTCAAATAAATCAGAGTGGGTTAACAGTCAATCACCTGAGAAAAAAAAAGTTGCAGCCATTACTATACAACCTTGCAAAAAAGGGAGTTTAACCCTTGATTTGATCTAGTCGGGGGGAGAAAGTGGAGATCGTTGCAACCTACACCGGCGACGATGATCTTTGATGGCGTCTTTGACAGGAAAATTATTCGATCTAAGTTGCCATAAATGCAGGGTGTTATGATACTTTACCTCAAAAAAACCAGCCATCTTTGAGTACCCATTAACTAAATAGGAATAAATCATGATTAATTTTCGGACACACTTTCAGACCTGCTGACTGATGTTGTGGATGATATCATGTATGTATTAATGATCTCTGATAACTTATTCACCTCTAATTCATTGAATAATTTCACTGTTTTTGTGTATGGTTGTATTTTTCTTATAATGTCCAAAATTCACAATTGTCACCTTAAAAATGTCACCCCCTTAAATAAACCTGTGTTTCAAGATAGATGGTACTAAGCTTTATACTCCCAGGGTAAAAAAAGGTATTTCTGTCTTTTTTCCACTGGTATTTTTCTGATTTTTACTGCCACTAAAAGTTGATTTGTAGAAAGTAGATTTCGCAGCCGTTTAACTTTTTGCAACCTAATGAATAGATTTCCATCTTTCTTATTGTTTTATCTTATATAGACAGTTTTCAAGAGAATAAACAGAGGGATATCAGATGAATTTTGTAAAAGTTTATAGATTTATGTATTTTCTCCCAATAGATCATGTCGAATATGAATAATTTCCAAGAAATCTAGACTCACGATCATTTCTTGATCTCCACAAATTCAACTTGATGATCCGAAAATATCTAACTATGTATTAAACACCCTCTAAACAACATATATCTTGAAATTCAATCTACTAAATAATCCCGGAAATTCCTTACATTCCTATCACCAGCAACTAAAATTTCTGATAATCCCGTAAAATATGTAGGATTCAGGGGGGGAATTGCATTAACAATAGACATTCTACATTCTATAGACCCTTATTTATTCTAGCCTTACAACATAGATGAATTTCTACATTTCCACAAGAATTATATTACCCATATATAGTCTACAAATTATAGAGATCTAATATATATATATATATATTATTGGTTAGATATTTGTGGGATTCAAAGGGGTAGTTCACCGCCCCTCACCTCGTTGATTTATTAGATAAAACTTTGTGTTTTTGTGATATGATTTATGACGTAATCATGAAACTCCACAAATAGATAAGGAATATATGTAAATTTAAACAATGATTAGAAGATTTAAAAGTAATAAGTTTATAAATATTCTAAATCAGTTAATTTGAAGTAAATATTTAATATTTCACATTGAGCAGTTTTAAGATAAAATTCAGCCTTTTTAACCCTACATAAATTACAGAAAAAGGAAAAACCTCAATGTGCCGCTTTTTCCCTATGTAATTACAAGCACACTAAATATCATTAAATATCACTATATAAGAGACACACAAATTAACAAATAGAATAGAATGAGTTGAATAAGGGGATAAAATAACTTTAATGTTTTTTATTTACCCCCTTTTGGTGGCCCCTCTCGTTCTCTTTTGTTTTGAAACTTCAATTGATTTGCATTGTTCCAGCGCGACTTCATCACGATAAAAATAAGCAGGTTATAAATAATTCTATACAAAAACTGACAACTCCAGTTTGATTTACACTCCAGTTTTAAAGAAAGGATACTGGTAGATTGTATAACTGAATAGTTGATAAAATTATCAAATAAGGATACAACAAGTCACAGTTCTTGGAAAGTTTATTCTCATTTTCGTGTAAGACTGAGACCAGAAACTACAAATAAAAATAGTTATCATTCCCTTAATTTTTAAATACCCACTTCATATTCATTTTTTTTAATATTCATACTGCATCATGGGTTTAGGGATTAAACAACCAAAGAGGAGGAATGTCACAGGGACAATCATTATGCTTGATAATGATGATGAGTCAGCAACGCAGGCATCTCAACATAGAAACTCATTAAGTTTAAAAAAATCAAATACAGGGATAATTTTATTCCCACAACCTCAAGATGATCCAAATGATCCATTAAATTGGCCAATATGGAAAAGAGACTTATGTTTAATGATTGTTGGATTTCAAACATTTTTAGGTGGTGGTCAATCACCAATTTTAGCAGCAGGTATGAATTCTTTAAGTAAAGAATTTAATAAACCTGTTACTACAATTTCATATTTAGTTGGTGTTTTTATGTTATCATTAGGTCTTGGATCAGTTTTTGCATCACCTACAGCTATTTTATATGGTAAAAGATTAGTTTATCTTTTAGGTATATTATTATTTTTAATTGGTTCAATTGTTGCAGGTAGTGCCAAAGATTATGGTACATTATTAGGTGGTAGAATTATAACTGCATTTGGTGCATCACCAACAGAATCTTTACCATCTGCCACAATTGCAGAAATTTATTTTGCTCATGAAAGAGCTTATAGAGTTGGTATTTATACAATGTTAATGTTAGGAGGTAAAAATATTGTACCATTATTATCTGGATTAGTATTTCAATATTTAGATAGACATTGGTTATTTTGGATTTTAGCAATGTTTTTAGGTGCAAATTTAATTTTAACATTTCTTTTCGTTCCTGAAACTTTTTGGGATAGATCTCCAACTCCAAATAAAAGATCTGTTGAAGAATCTGAAGCTGCAAAGACTGTTAAAACTTATAGACCTCCAGAAGAAAGACCAAATGCTTTTGCTTTAAGAAGAGCCACCACAAATAATGTCTTGGAAGGTGTTGAAAGTTTATCATCATCAATACATGATATGACATATATGACACATACTTCCACCGTGGGACCAAATACTACAAGAGGTCCAGCACCAGTTGGTTTAACCGAAGAAGGAAATGCACATGATCTTGAAGGAAATAACGATCAAGCAAATCCTAAATCATATTTTAGTACATTATCAGTATTCTCAGGTAGACATACTATAGATAGTTGGTGGATGGTTTCATTAAGACCATTTTTATTATATTGTTATCCATCAATTTTATTTGGTTCATTAATCTATTCATTTGCAGTTATTTGGCTTATTGTTATATCTGAAACTATTTCTGAAATTTTCCATGGTGAAGGTTATGGATATAGTCAACAAAGTATTGGACTTTTTTATATCTCCCCATTTATTGGAGGTGTTATGGGATCTTTATTTGCTGGTATCGTATCTGATAGAGTCAGTAGAATCTTTGTCACTAGAAACAATGGAGTTTATGAACCTGAATTTAGATTAGTCATGCTTATCCCAGCTACATTTTTCATTTCATTTGGATTAATTGGATTTGGTTGGTCTTCAAAGGAAAAAGATTTATGGATTGGCCCAGTTATATTTTTCGGGTGTCTTTCATTCGGATGTTCTATTGCTTCCACAACAGCTATAACTTTCACAGTTGATTCATATAAGATTTTTGCAGCTGAAGCACTAGTTAGTTTAAATTTTTCAAAAAATTTCTTAGGTTTTGTTTTTTCATTGTTTAATAATTCCTTTATGCATACTAAGGGTAGTAGAATAAGTTTTGCCACTTATGGAATAATTCAAATCTTTTTATCTTCATTTGCAATCCCATTGTATATTTACGGGAAAAAATGTAGATCATGGACTGATGAAAGAGAACTTTTAAGATCTTTGTATCATGCTGATAACGCCAAAGTTGCAGTTGCTCCACCAGATGATACTATAGTTGAAGATGACGAAGAGGGTACCATTGAACAAGGACAAGAACCCGAGGGAGGAGTTGAGGGTTCAGAAAAAGTTGGTGAAAATATATTGACGGATACTTCATTTGATTCTGCCAAACAAGATATTTCAGATGATTCAAATCAACCACAAAAGGAAATAATTTCAAAATAATACCCTATACACAGCAGCAAAAAAAAAAAACAAAACAAATTAATTCATTGCATTCAATTCTCGATTTTCAATTTTAGATATATTTTTATTTTTATACATATATACTTCTATAACCAATCTATTTTATTTAAATCTATATCTATATTATTCTCAGTTAAATAAAAATCCAATCTATCATTTATACTTTTACCATTCCATATTTCACCTTCTTTCAAAGGCATTGCTAATCTTTCAATTATACAACCACTAGTTAAGTTCCCGAAAACTCCAGCAATAACTAGATCATTAGTTAAATAATAACCCATCATAAATCCACCACAGAATGAATTCCCACCTCCAGTGACATCTATAACTTTCGATTGATCTTGATGATACGCTGGTAAGTGTTTCATAACAGTTGGAGATCCAACAAAACATCCTAAGGGGCCACATCTTAGTACAATATTCTTACAACCTAATGAAACATACTTTTCAGTTATCTTTTCAATTTCTTTTAAATCATCAGGTTCATATAATCCTAGTAATTTACAACCTTCATTTAAGTTTGGTGTAAATATATCAACTTTTGGTAAGATTTGAATCATTTTATTATAATTTTCAGGTATACAATCATCAGGTAATGGTTCATAAATAAACATTGCATTTGGATTCAATTTTTTAATCCCATCCATCAATTCTTCACACCTATTAAATGCACAAATTAAATGGAAACATTTGGAATCAACTAATTTTTCATCAATTACATCAACTAATTCAATCCTTTTCTTATCAGTTAAATACTCAAAATGTCTAATATCATTTTCATCATAAGTGTTACGACCTCTAGTAGTCAATCGATCAGCTGAATACCTATACTTCACACCGGTACCCCAATTATTCAACTCTTCTTCAACTTCTAATGGGAAATCACTACCCTTATCTATGATCCCACTTACTTTACGTCCAAGTTTCACACCACCGACGAATCTAGCACCAACGATCAGATACGATCCCGCCCCACCAATGACGTTGTGCTCCAGTACTCTGTTCCATGACTCAGGGTACTCGTTGTCATCGATAATGAACATCCCTAAAGATGTGAAGATGATGTCATCTGATTGATTTTGATCTGATGGATCTGACATTTTTTGACTTTGTCTGATTTATCTACTCCGCAAATTCACATAACACATAAACGAGCAAAAAAAAAATAAAAATAGCCGTACTAGTTGCACTTGATTATTTTGGTCAGTAACTTCACACAAACAACGAACATCTAAGAGAATGGTTGAAACTAGTTCCGTGGCTGGGATAGTTGCTGGTAGAAATCCATTGGAGTACTCATCGACTTCTCCTTACACGATTTTCTTATTCCAATGTGTATTCATTTTGTTATTCTGCCTGATTATACACTACCCCTTGAAAATTATTAGACAACCAAAAGTTATAGCAGAAGTTATAACTGGGATTATATTAGGACCAACAGTATTAGGTAGGATTAATGGTTTCACAGAAAATTGTTTCCCAAAAGCTTCAATCCCAGGGTTAACACTTTTAGCTAATATTGGAATTATTCTATTTTTATTCATTATTGGATTAGAAGTTGATATTGCATTTATCAAAAAAAATTTAAAAGCTGCTATAACAGTTGGATTAATTAATATGGCAATTCCATTTGGCCTTGGAAGTTTAATTTCAATTGGACTTTATAATGAATATGCATCTGAAAGAACTGAACATATTTCATTTAGTACTTATTTAGTTTTCATCTCTGTTGCTATGTGTATTACTGCATTCCCAGTTTTAGCTAGAATTTTAACAGAATTAAATTTAATCGGTGATAGAATTGGTACTATTGTTTTAGCTGCAGGAATTGCTAATGATTTAACTGGTTGGATTTTATTAGCTTTAACAGTTACTTTAGCAAATGCTTCTAAACCAGAAAATACAGTTTATATTCTTCTTTTAACAGTTGCATGGTTTTTATTTTTAATTTTACCAGTCAAATTTTTACTTAAATATTATTTAAATAAATTTACTGACAATTTAATTACTGGTGAACCATCACAATTTCTGATGTTTATAATTATAGTTATTGTTTTCATATCATCATTTTTCACAGATATTATTGGAGTTCATCCAATTTTTGGTGCTTTTATGGCTGGGATTATTGTACCAAGAGATAATGGATTTGTTATTAGATTAACTGATAAATTAGAAGATTTAGTTCATATTGTTTTAATCCCAATTTATTTTGCATTAGCTGGACTTAATGTAAATCTTGGACTTTTATCAACTCCAACAGATTGGGGGTATACAATAGGTATTATCTTACTTGCATTAATTGGTAAAATTTTTGGAGGTTTTGTTGCTGCCAAATTAAATAAATTACTCTGGAGGGAATCTTTAGCGGTTGGAGTTTTAATGTCTTGTAAAGGTATTGTTGAAATTGTTGTTTTAAATGTTGGACTTAATGCTCATATAATTAGTCAAAAAGTTTATTCAATGTTTATTGTTATGGCTTTAGTTACAACTTTTCTTACAACTCCATTAACTTTAAAAGTTTATCCTGTTAGTTATCGTGAAAAGAGAGATAAATTTATTAAAGGAGAAATTAATTGGGATGGTTCACCAATTACAAATTCATCAAATGATGAAGATTCAATTGAATTAAATAATAACAACAACAACAATAATTCATTAATTAATAATTTAAAACAATTTAATTTCCCAACTACTTTACTTTTATTAAAAGATATTGAATCAATTTCAACATTAATGTCATTTATTGAAAATTATATTGATTCAAATTCTGATTTTTTTAAAGCAATTCATTTAAGAAAATTTTCTTCAAGAACTTCACATTTATTAGAAGCAAGTAATGAATTAAATGATAATGATCAAAATTTTAGTATTGTTAATTCTTCATCAATTTTAAATATTATTAAAGTATTTTCTGAAATTTTAGGTCTTAATATTACTTTAAAATCAGTTCTTTCAACTTTCCAAAATCATATTTTATCAATTAATGATTTAATTAATGATAAATCTGATTTTTTAATTACAAGTAATAAAATTTCAAATATTGCAAATAATATTAGTGATTCAAGTGGTGAATCTGATTATATATTGTATAAAAAATTATTTCAAAATTGTAAATGTAATTTAGGTATATTATTAACTTCTGAAAAGAATGATACTTTGAATATTTCAGAAAAGGAAGAAATTCAAACATTATCAGATTCAAATAATTCAGTTAATTTGATTTTAAATAATGATAATATTTTAAGTTCATCAGATTATTTATCAATTCATTTAGCACATAAATTATCATCAAAATCACAAGATATAAATATTTATATACGTTCAAATACTGAACCAGGATTTTCTGATGAAATCCAGGGAATTTTCACTACAAATAACGTTAATATTAAATCTTTGAAGACTGGATTAGATGAAATTTCATTCACTAAAAATCAAACTTTTATAATTGCTAATAATTTAAGTAAAGATTCTGATCGTTTATTCACTAGGGAAGTTAATGAATTAATTAGTTTAAGTGGGATTGAAGGATTTAACGTATTAGTTGTAAAATCTCCTTTTATTTAGAATCCCCCTTTTATCTAAAATATGGTTTTATCTCTAAAATATGAGTTTATAGTCATTCAAAAATCTATAATTGTTACTAATTCGGACTTCACTGGACTTCTCTATTCCTTTAATTTTAAATCCTGTTAAAATCTTAATTTTGAATAATCCCCGGACTAATTCACGCCTGGGTGGTTAGTATGATTCTTTACAGAAAAACAAAAAAAATAGGGTGTAGGAAATAATTGGATTTAATTGGATTTAGAAGACCGACATACTTATCTTTATGCTAATCAAGATTCAAACATCATGACAACCTCTACCTAACTCTACTATAAATACAATGAATATCTACTTTATGTTTGAATTAAACAAATGTCAATTCAATCATTAGTTAAAAAAATTAGGAACTTATTCAGATCTCAAAAACCTCAACAATATAAAGATGATAGTGATGAGAGAAATAGATTAGACAGACAGAAACGGAGCGAAAATGAAAGGAAGTTAAGGATTAAGGATCAAGGTATTGAACCTGTAAAATTACCTGTTCAATCTAGAGTCTTATAGATTTGATTTTATGATGAGTCTGTGGCACATATGCGGTTGGCTGCAAAATATGGTACAAAATCAATTTCTTCCTAATGACCGCCTTTAATGTGATTTTATACGTGTGTTTTTGTATAGATTTAGTAAATGAATAAATATTATTGAAAATATCTTTATTCCCTCTCGTCTATAAAAATAATGATTTTAACTTTATTCGATTCTAGGAATTTAATAGTTAAGACATTATTTTTTTTTTTTATAACTTTAATAATTTAACAAACTAAACATACGAGTTCAACTAACGCCTTTCCAAACACGATATAAACCATATATGCAAACCATATATGATCACCAAAAACATCGGAAGTAACTGTCGGGGTAAAAACAATTTCCAATGAAGTCACTAATTATGAGTATTTTTTTCCATAAATGGGAATTGCTACATTTTCAAAAACACAAGATCATCGTACCATCACCACCCGTTAGTAATCCATACTTGGACACCAGCCGTATTACTCACCCCCATAATTCGACTTTTTCGGTGTTAATGAGTCGAATATAGTAATTTTGGTTCGTAACTCGGTCTTAACGGGGATGACCAATTTTTAGTGGACCTAACTGGATTTAAGTTGCAAGACTCATACAGTGCAATTTACGAGTAATTTTTTTCTAACCTTGAATGATCGATCAGAATCAGAATTAGTATAAATATGGGTCGAAACCCCCTTTACTATCTGAATTCATTAGAGAAATACAAATACAAATACAATACAATACAATACAATGTCCGGTTTTAATTTTAAAAAAATTTTCAGATCGAGTAAATCGAAGAAATCAATGTCATGTAAGTCAGAGAAACTGGTCCCTGCCAAGACTAAAGAGTCAAGCACGAGAGATAGTCAAATAGCTAATATGATACATTCTGGTCAATATAGAGTGAACCTTCATGAACAAGGTAGTGGGCCACTTAGTGTCCCAATGCCAATGTCAAGGATTTAAGATTAAATTTTGAATTTTGAATTTAATTTTGGGGAATATGTTTGGGTACCAAGGTAATGGTTTTTTATTAGTAGTTAAATAAATAAATTGTTTAATTTCTCTATTAACTTCTATATTTCATATCGATTCGAGTCGGACCGATTACTTTAAATCTTAATTTAAATCTAGTTTACATTCTATAAAGTATCTGATTGATCAGATAAACTTAAGTGTACAAATGAAAGTCGTCGAAGTATATTATACTTTATACAATTAAAGAGTAAATTAAAAATAGAAAATTAAACTATTTTTTTTTTAATCAATTCTATGAATCTCTCAAAATTATCAAAATCCACATCTAAAGTCACTAAATTTTAAAATCCCAAAAATTACTTAAATCACATCAAATAACCTACCATAATTTAGATTTCCACCTCAAAATTCTAAATTTATTATCCATACCATCCAAAAAGCTCATTTGACACCTCCAAATGGGTACAAATCTCAAAATTTTGGAATATAAAGCTTCAAAAGTTTTGTGGACCAACAAGAGGTTCTATAGTGTAGTTGGCCTATCACTTTCGGTTTTGATTATTCAAAAACTTCCGGACAACCCCGGTTCGAATCCGGGTAGGACCTATAACCTTTATTTTTTTTTTTTTGCTCCCACTCATCCCATTATCTCAACTTGTGAAGCATGTAAGTAGTGTATAGCATAGTATTGTATAGGCCAAGAAGAGTCGGTCAGCAATCCGACAGAGTCGAGGAAGAGTTGAGGAAGAGTTAAGAGATCGAAAGATTTATAATTTATTAGTGCGGCTTAATTTGCAACAATTTACGGCCAAGAAACGGCTTACAAATTTAATACGAGAGTGTCTCAAGAACATGTCACCATAATTTGAATGGTTTGTCACCGATCAATATTAGTCTTGGAAGATTAGAAATTAACAATTTGAAGATTTAGATACCATGACACCCATCAATACGTATATAAACTATACCAAATCCAAGTAACCCCAGTACCTAAACAAAAAGCAAGAAAGAAGAAACAAGAAATAAAAATGAGTGTACCATCAAAATTCACTGGTTTAACAATTGGAGATAAAGATTGGAAAGAACCAAAACAACAAAGCTACGACGCGAAGAAATTATTATCTAACGACGTTACTGTAAAAATCCAAGTTTGTTCCATCTGCGGTACAGATTGCCATATTTTATCCGGTAGTTGGTTCCCACTTTCCAGACCTGATCAAGTCGCCGGTCATGAAATCGTCGGTACTATTGTCGAAACCGGTCCTGAAGTTAGTGAGTTTAAAATTGGGGATGTGGTCGGTATCGGTGCTCAATCCAATTCTTGCGGTGAATGTGAGTTATGTAAATCCGACAACGAACAGTACTGTGAGCAATCTGTCTTGACTTACGCCACCGTCGATGCAGCCGCTGATAATTACATCACCCAGGGTGGGTTCGCCAACTACATCAGAGCCAATGAGAGATTCGTGTTCATGGTTCCTAAAGGGTTGACCGCTGAAGAAGCAGCACCATTTTTCTGTAGTGGGATCACTGTATTTTCACCATTGATTAGGAACTTGAAACCTGATACACACCAGAAGGTGGGGATCATCGGGATTGGAGGGTTAGGCCACACCGCTATCCAATTTGCTCATAATTTCGGATGGGAAACCTATGCGTTCTCAAGATCGTCCAAGAAACGTGAAGAATCAATCCAACTTGGTGCTGATGGGTTTATCGCCACTGGTGAAGAATCCGATTGGGCTGCAACCCATAAGAACTCATTCGATTTGATTTTGAATTGTGCTGCTAGTTTCACTGGTATCGATATCCCACTGTTTCTCGACGTTATTAAACCAGGTGGTAAGTTAGTTGGTGTTGGTATTCCTGACGCTAATGAAATGATTCAATTAAATGGTTTAAGATTTGGTTTAAGTGGTAAGAATATCGGTACATCACTTATCGGATCCAAGAAAGAGATTTATCAAATGTTGGATTTTGTAGTTGATCATAATATCAAACCATGGACTGAAGTTTATCAATTCAATAAAGAGAATTATAAATTAGGTATGGAAAAAATTGAAAATTCTTCTGCCCATTATAGAGTTGTTTTAAATGGTATTGATAAGTATTTCGATTCTTTGTAGACCTTTAAATAAATGTTTTTCCTCTTCTTTATCTTTAAGTATCAAAAGTATCTACAAACTTTCATCTCGCACGTGACGCGCAGATCGCATGCGAAGAGTCGAAGGGACAGAAAAAAAAAAAAATTTTCAACTCAAAGAGAAAAGAAAAGCCAAAAAAATGTCAGTAGTTATTGGAGTTTCATTCGGTAACACCTCCTCAAGTATCGCTGTTGCTAATGCTGACGGTAAAGTCGAAGTCATTGCCAACCCAGACGGTGATAGATCAATTCCATCCTCCTTATCATATGTTGGAGAAGATGAATACCATGGTCAACAAGCTAAAGCACAATTAATTAGAAATCCAAAGAATACCGTTATTAATTTCAGAGATTTTATTGGTAAGACATTCGAAGAAATTAATGTTGATGTTACCAAGACTGGATCTAACGCTATTAAGACTGAAGATGGGAAAATTGGATTTAAAATTTTTAAAGAAGATGGAGAGAATTTTGAAATTTTATCAGTTGAAGAAATTACTAGAAGACATTTAAAACAATTAAAAATTGCAGCTGAAGATTATATCGGTAAAACTGTTGAAGGATGTGTTATCACTGTTCCAACTGATTTTACTGAAATTCAAAGAAAAGAATTAATTAGATTATCAAATGAAATTGATTTAAAAGTACATCAATTAATTAATGAACCATCCTCAGCTTTATTATCATATTTATCAAACAATAATGAAGAATATTTACAAGATCAAACTGTTGCAGTTGTTGATTTTGGTGGTATAAGATCTGATGGTGCAATTATTTCAGTTAAAGGTGGTATAATGACTATTTTAACAACTTTACATGATAAATCATTAGGTGGTGATAAATTAGATGAATCATTAATGGAATTTTTTGCCAAAGATTTTGAAAAAAAATATAAAATTGATCCAAGATTAAATAAAAGATCATTAGCTAAATTAAAGAGTGAATCTATTGTTGTTAAAAAGACTTTATCAAATGTTCAAACTTCATCAGTTTCAATTGAATCATTAGCTGATGGTGTTGATTACCAAGCCAGTATTAATAGATTAAGATATGAATTAACTATTAGACCAACCTTAACTAAAATGACTTCATTCATTGAAACTTTAATTAATAAAGCAAATTTATTACCTTCAGAAATTAACAAAATTTTATTAGTTGGAGGATCATCAAACACACCAAAATTAACTAGTGAATTAATTTCAATTTTCCCTGAATCTACCAAAATTATTTCACCAGTTGCTGACACCAAGGCTATTTTACCTGATGAATTAGTTTGTAGAGGTGCCGCTTTACAAGCTTCATTAATTGAATCATTTGATGATGAAGAAATAAAGGAAAGTTTACAACCAATTGTTTTAAATACTCAACATTTAGTTAATTCAATCGGTATTAAAAGTGCTGATAACAAATTCATTCCAATTTTAGTCAATGAAACTGCCTACCCAATTAAAAAATCTTTAGAAGTTACAAACGGTGAAAGTGATTCAGTATTGATTGAATTTTACGAAGGTAAAAAAGTCGTTAAGGAAGTCGTTATCGAACCAACTAAACCAGTTTACAGTGATGATGAAGAAGAATATAGTGATGATGATTCTGAAGAAGAACCAGAAATTATTAAAACTGTTGTTGAAGAATGTGGTGAATTATTAGGTTCATTATCATTAAAAGATTTAAAACCAAATACTAAATTAGAAATTATTATTAATATAACTCAAGATGGTAAATTACATTTTTCATCAAGAGAATTAAAAATTGGTTCAGTTGCAAGTAAAATTGAATTAAATTTTAAATAATTGGGATAGTATAAATTTTTTTAATATAAATTTTTATAGATATTTATCTATTTATCTATTTTTATAGATATCTATTTAATCTAAAACCCTCCATCTATAATCTATAATCTAGGGGATAAGAAAGTTTATATTTGCGGCTGGAATACCATTTTCAGGAAATTTTTCCATAGCTTGCGGAATTGATAAGGAACCTAAAGGAACCTAATGTAACAGTATAAATTATAATGAATTGTACAAACTAAGCTTAAGGATAAAGGGCAAAGGATAGATAAAGGTAAAGAATAGGTACAAAGACAAACAAACGATGTTGACTGAAGATATTTTGAATGAAAACCATTCATTAGATATCCCACAAATTACAATCGACACCGAAATCAAACAAATTATTAAAGAAATTGAATCAACACCAAATTTCAATCCAAATATTGATTTTGATCCAAAGAAACATTTGAAACCTACTGTAGTTAGTAAGAAATATACTTTTAAGGATTTTGGAATTGAGAAAACTCATGTTAAACCAATTAATGGTGTTGCTGCCACTGAACCATTTGATTTCTTGACCAATGAAGCAATTAATATTATGAAATGGGAAGTTTTCGGCACTGAATTAGTTAAGAAATATGGTAGATTAAGTGGTAATGATAAAGGTTCAACAAGAAGGGATTTCGTGATTAGTGGGTTTACACAAGATACGAAATTTTGTAATCAAGTTTGGACACATCCAGAAGTCTTAGATAGAATCAGTAAAATTATGGGTGTTGAACTTGAAATCCCACATATATTTTCAAGAGGTCATATCAATGCTGCTTTAGCAGATCGTTCTAAACCAGAATTAGATCCATTGGTTGACTATGAGAAATTGAAATTGGAAATGGATAAGAATGCAGATACTGTCAAAACCTCACTTCAATGGCACTATGATTCACCACCATTAGTCTGCGTATTAATGTTATCTGCCCCACTGAAAATGATTGGAGGTGAAACAGGGATCAAATTAGGGGACGAATCAGTTTTAAGAATCCCAAATTCTATCCCTGGAACTGCAACTTTACTTCAAGGTAGAGTTATAAAACATATGGCATCAAAACCCTTGAATAATTTCGATAGAATTAGTTATGTGGCTAGTTTTATCCCCAAGGATCCATTATTACCTGATACCACTTGTGCCACCAGTGAAAGACCCGGAGCGGCACCAAGTTTTACAAATGATAAATTTTACCCCAATTATATAAATTATAGATTTGACAGGATTGAAAAACGATTGAAAAATTTTAGAGATGAATTGATGGTTAATTATGGGAATAATGGTAAATTCGATCAATTAAAACTGATTGAGTTTATGAAGGATATTGAAAAGTATTTACAGACAACTTACCAGGATTTTGAAGTAATTAGTGATGAACAATATCCACCACCATTATTTTCAATTCCATATAAAGATCTATGATATTTCGCAGTTTATTGTGGTAAGTTAGTGTTAAATAATAGGTTATAAGGAGCTTCTATAGTCAACTCTATGATATTATAAACTCTATAATACTCTGTAAAGTGAAAAATTATTAAAATTATTGAAATTATGAAATTTTTTTTAAATTTTTATAAAATTCTATGGCAGATCAAATGTGAGTTATTTATAACTCGGAGTACATAATTTAGATCATTCTATGGATCGGTTTAATATATTTATGCATATACAAGTATATTTGTTATCATTTACAAGTATACATTGTACAAGGTATATTACCATACAAAGTATACACTACACACAACTCCATACAATACAAGTGTATTGTTATACAAGTTTTACCATAAAAAAAAATCAATCTCATCCCTTTGCACCCCTTACACAAAACACCAAAATTTTCTATGGGCTGTGGGTCTCTTATTTTCTACATTTTTTTTTTTGAGGGAAAATTTTCAACATCTTTCAATTAGACAACAAATCAGGATAAGATGGCTATCTTTAGAAGTAAATCAGGTAAACAACAAGCTGAATACCAGAGCCATGGGCCAGACAAGGACTACAAGATGCATACCGCAAATGTCCATGATCCAGTTTTATCAGCTGTGAATGAAGCTCAACCATTTGAAGAAGCTGCAGACAGATCATTTGGTAGGAAACCATCATATTTAAGTCAAGATTCAAATAATTTAAAAGATATCTTTGGTAACCAAATCTCACAAAGTGATATGTCCAACCCTACAAGATCAAGAAATGAAAGACCATTAGATACGATTAGAGGATTTGAATATGCTATCACTGGTGATAATGGTTATAGAGATCAATTAGAAAGTAATAGATTAGGATGGGGGTTCCATGAAGATTTCCAATTCCAAAATATAAATGGTCAATCACAACAAGGTTCTTCAAATGATTTTGCTAGACCAACTATTAATTTTGATGAGCAACCAATGTATGCTGCTCAAAATTATTCTGCTAGTTCTTTAAAGAATGCTGATTCTTCTAAAAAGAAAAAGAGAGGGTTATTCGGTAGAAAGAAATAGGTTAGGTGATTCTAAATCTTGATACCTACCCCCCTACCCCCTAACCACCCCATATCCCCGCTGTTAGACATGGTATAAAAACTTTTATGAAATTGGTTTGTGTTTTTTTGGTTTGTGATTTGATTGTTGTTTTTTAGTTTTAGTTTTGGTGTATTTTTTTTCACTTTCTTTTTTTGTGAAAGTGAATTCAACCCGATGGAATGTACGATTATTAAGTAAATCTTTTTGGTCCTGTTCCATTTATCCATCTCTTACCCTTGAAATTTTCATAATTTCACCAATGTGTATGCAAAACATCTCATCAGTTACAGAAGAGTGTGGAAAAAAAAAAAGAGGGAATACAAAGGTAACTTTATACACTTTAAAAATAAAATATTCAGTAACTCGTTAATGTACTAATACTTTTTAAATCCAAGATATTCGTCAAATATAATATTTAATTCCAAATTTGGTGATATTGTTTAATATGAAACTCTTTTAGGAATTTTGACGAGATCCTTTTTTGATCTAATTCGCCTTAAAAAATTCCGTATTGATTAACGAGACATTGTAAATAAATACATACAGTACTTTTTAAATACCTAATAGTAATGAACAATACCTAATAGTATGGATCCTGAGAATGATATAGTATCAATAGAATTGAATAAATTGAATAAATTGAATAAATTGAATCAATGGGTAAATTGGTCCAAAAAGAAATAATTCAAACGGATTATTTACGTCTCATAATTGAGTCTCTAATTACGTCTGATAATTACGTCTAAAGTAAACAAAATAAAATAAAATAAAATAATAAATTTAAGGAACCATTTAAGGTACTAAAATATCAGTTGAATACTTCTACACACCAGCCGAACCAATCATTTCCTCGTACCTGAAATCCACCAGTTATTCTAAGCATTTTTCCCTTTTTTTGTTTCCCTTTTTTAATCCATTATTTCATTTTTATTCCCATTGAGTAAAATCTGAAACAATTAAAAGTTTCAAATTAAAATTTTTCGTCCAAATTGTAAAGTTTTGTTGTGTTTTTTTTTTTTTTTTTTTGCCCCTAACTGTTCCCACATTTATATAATTTATACTTAATTATTTGTGTCATAATTTAAACTTTTACAGTTTTTAATATAATAGTTTTTGAAACAGATCATTTATTCGTCGTTATTTTAGCTGTGTAAAACTTTCCAGTCGCAATCTCATTACAATCAAATGCAAGGTCAAGGAATAAATATGTCTGATCAGCAACAACAACAGCAGCAGCAGCAACAAGTGTTGTACCAACAACAACAACAACAACAACAACAAGGACAACAAGGACAACAAGGACAGGCACAACAGGCAGGACAGGCAGGACAAATAGGACAACAAGGTGGTAGAGAAATCTCATTCAACGTTAATGAAAATTATCAAATTTTAGAAATAGTCGGAGAAGGAGCTTATGGGATAGTATGTAGTGCAATCCATAAGCCAACGAACCAAAAAGTAGCGATCAAGAAAATAGAACCATTTGAAAGATCGATGTTATGTTTAAGAACACTTCGAGAATTAAAATTATTAAAACATTTTAATCATGAAAATATTATAAGTATATTAGCACTTCAAAGACCAATTAATTATGAATTATTTAATGAGATTTATTTAATTCAAGAATTAATGGAAACTGATTTACATAGAGTTATACGAACTCAAAAATTATCTGATGATCATATTCAATATTTTATTTATCAAACTTTAAGAGCATTAAAATGTTTACATTCTGCAAATGTATTACATAGAGATTTAAAACCATCTAATTTATTACTTAATTCTAATTGTGATTTAAAAATTTGTGATTTTGGTTTAGCAAGAAGTATTGCTTCAAGTGAAGATAATTTTGGATTTATGACTGAATATGTAGCAACAAGATGGTATAGAGCTCCTGAAATCATGTTAACTTTCCAAGAATATACTACTGCGATAGATGTATGGTCTGTAGGTTGTATATTAGCTGAAATGTTAAGTGGTAGACCATTATTCCCTGGTAGAGATTATCATAATCAATTATGGTTAATTATGGAAATTTTAGGTACTCCAAATATGGAAGATTATTATAATATTAAACTGAAGAGGGCAAGGGAATATATTAGATCATTACCATTTTGTAAAAAAATTCCATTTCAAACATTATTTAGTTCAAATCCTACACCTCAAAATGCCAATAATCCAAATCCACAACCACCAAATCCTAATTTAAATCCTAATCAAAACATTATAAACCCCTTAGCATTGGATTTATTAGAGAAGTTGTTGATTTTCAATCCAACAAAGAGAATCACTGTTGATGATGCATTAAAACATCCATACTTGAAATTATATCATGATCCAAATGATGAACCAATAAGTGAAAAAATCCCTGAAGATTTTTTCGATTTTGATAAACATAAAGATGATTTGACAATTGAAGATTTAAAGAAATTGTTATATGATGAAATCATGAAACCTTTATAGTTGTATTATATACTTAGAATTATTTTTACTCTCTTTATTTTACTCTTTATTTTACTCTTTATTTTATTGATTGAGAGACGCTATTTTCTATTTTATTTTTAATTCTCGATTCACGCGTGAAAAATTTCGAAAATAATCTCAACAACACAATAAACATAAAATGAATTTAATCACTTTGTTTTACCTTTTCATAATTGGTTCATGTCATAATGTTCTTTTACAACCATATGGGAAACAATGTTTTTTCGAAAATTTGAAAAAAAATGATGAATTAGCTATAAGTTATCAAGTTGGTTCAAGAGATCCATCCAACAGTGAACAATTAAAGGCAAGTTTTAGTATTGGTACACCAAATGGTCAAGTTATAATTAAACGTAATGATGTTGATCATGGTGATGAAACCATCAAGGCATCAATAGATGGTAGATATACCTACTGTTTTTCCAATGAAAAATCAAATAGAGTTGATTTAGATGTTTCATTTAATGTTCATGGTGTAATTTATATTGATTTAGAAAATCCAGATTCTGATACTTTAGATTATGCAATTCAAAGATTAAGTCAATTAACTTCAGATGTTAAAGCTGAACAAAGTTATTTAGTTATTAGAGAAAGAACTCATAGAAATACTGCAGAATCAACTAATTCAAGAGTTAAATGGTGGTCAGTATTTCAAATAGTCGTTGTTGTAGCTAATTCACTTTTCCAAATTTACTATTTAAGAAGATTTTTTGAAGTTAAACTGGTTGTTTAATCACTAAAAGCTTTTTTTTTTTTCCAGTTTTTATCAAAAATTTCTAGTTTTAGTGGTACAAAATTTGGACTAATAATTACCACAAAGACTTTCCACATTTTTACTTTAAGTAAAAGAAATATACCAAAAGTTTAAAATCCTTAAATCAGAATAGTATATGGAACCGGTTTACTGTTCATCAATGCATATATATTTTTTCTTTTTTCCCTTTTCTTTTTTCCCTTTTCTTACTCTCCTTCCTTACTCTTCTCTTCCTGTCATTACACTCCTCTTATTTTCCTTACTCTAAGTAATCCTCCAACTATAATCTACTTAAACCTTCTTATACTTTCCCTCTCTATAACTTACCTTCCTACTTCCCATTACTTCCTATAAACCAATAAACCCATAAACCTAATTCACACCTTACGTAAGCACAAACACAATATTTGTGGCCCTAGTTCCATTCGACCATTGATTTATAACGGTTTCTCCATATTTTAAAACAATTAACTCCAATACTACAATTACCTACTTAATATTACTATCCACTATCACTAAATAATAGTATGATTGTATTCAAATATATTCTTAAGAGTTTATTATATTGAGAAATTTGAAGTCATTTGATAACGAATGAGTCAATTGCGGCAGAACACATCCTGAGATGGGATTTGGTAAGAGTCTCTATATAAATAACCATTCCTTTAATTCTATATAAATAGAACTATACAGTGATGTCAACTATACCATTACTTAGTACCAACATTGACATTAACATCAACAGCAGTAATAGTAGTAGCAGTAGATAGGTGATGGTGTTCAATTTTGGAGAAGATAAATTAATCGGTAAAATTATTCAAACCCCTCGCATCCTTTTTCCCACTTTCACAAGGAGTATATAAATAACAGTTAAAACTCTCAATTCTTTTTTTTCAACAACTATCACCAACAAAAGAAACAATTATAAGAGATGTCCAAATACTTCCCTGGAATTAAAGAATTACCACCAGATCCATTATTCGGATTAAAAGCAAGATACAATAAAGACCCTAAAACTGAGAAAGTAGATTTAGGTATTGGAGCTTATAGAGATAATAATGGTAAACCATGGATTTTACCAGCTGTTAAATTAGCTGAATCCAAATTAATCAAAGATTCTAATTACAACCATGAATATTTACCGATTGAAGGGTACGAGAAATTCGTTACTAATGCTGCTAAGATTATTGTGGGTCAAGATTCAATTGCTATTAAAGAGAGTAGAATTGTAAGTCAACAAAGTTTAAGTGGTACCGGTGCATTACATTTAGCTGGTAAATTCTTGAAAGATTTCTACCATAATAAATCTGCTAAAGTGTACTTATCTAAACCAACATGGGCTAATCATAATCAAATTTTTACAAGTTTAGGTTTTGAAGTTGATACTTACCCTTACTGGGATAACGATAATAAATCCTTAGATTTAAAAGGATTTTTAAACGCAATCGATAATGCTCCAAAGGGGTCCATCTTCTTATTACACGCTTGTGCACATAATCCAACCGGTTTAGACCCTAAAGAAGATGAATGGTTGAAAATTTTAGATAAATTATCTGCTAATGATCATTTACCAATCTTTGATAGTGCATATCAAGGGTTTGCATCAGGGAACTTGAAAAAGGATAGTTATTCAATTAGAACAGCTATTAATGGGAAATATTTTAAATCTCCTATTGTAATTTGTCAATCTTTTGCTAAAAATTGTGGGATGTATGGTGAAAGAGTTGGTGCTGTTCATATAATAACTGATGAAAAGAGTAATGATTTAAGTAATGCTATTTCATCACAATTAAAGAAAATCATTAGATCTGAAATTTCTAACCCTCCAGCTTATGGTGCTAAGATTGTAGCTACTATATTAAACGACCCTGAACTTTTTAAACAATGGGAAGATGATTTAATCACTATGTCTTCAAGAATTGGTAAAATGAGAGTTAAATTAAGAGATTCATTGAATGCTTTAGGTACACCAGGAAATTGGGATCATATAGTTAATCAAACTGGGATGTTTTCATTTACTGGGTTAAATCCAGATATGGTTAAAAGATTAGAAGAAAAACATGGGATTTATATGGTTGGAAGTGGTAGAGCTTCAGTAGCTGGTTTAAATGAGGGTAATGTTGAAAAAGTTGCTAAAGCTTTTGATGAAGTTGTTAGATTTTATTCCAAGAGCAAACTTTGAGCCGTCTAACCTTTTTTAAACTTTAAATAAGATAAAGATGATGAAAGAATTGGTTTAATAATTTCTGATTTTGGATCTCTCATTTTAACATGATCAATTACTTCAATTGTTGATTTAATTCCATCTTCTAAATTTAAATC
>JAJLWZ010000080.1:0-31572 GCA_030571035.1 Yamadazyma buinensis
ACCTGGAAGTAGGACGAGTGGATTGGAATTGAAAAATAAACACGGTACGTCTGGTTCTCTAGTCCAAAACTCTTAAAATTGAGGTGCTAGCCTCAATCTTAATCCGCTCTTAACTATGGTTTTAGAGGATCGAGTTTCGTAAAAGATTCGCGGTGCATACAGGACTGTCGAATATTGATAGAATGTCGAAAGTGCGGCTTTTGCTAAGTTTGAATTTCTAATGTGATTGTTAAATTTAACGCTAGCAATGATTACAAAAGTGAAATTTTTTGGGGCAAGATGGTCGTGAGGGTGTTGAAGTTGAATTTAAAATTTAATATTATGGATATATAAATAATGATCACGAAAATGGACAGAAAAATAATAAATAAAAATCAATGATAAAGACGGAGATAAAGAAAAGGATATGAATTATCCTAAAGATAAGGAATGGCAGAACAAAGATAAGACAAAAATAGTAGTTCGAGAGGAAAGGATAGAATTAACTTCAATTTACACTTAAATTTACACTATAAATCACCAATTGTATCTGAACCATTTTTCCTTTTCAATATCTGTTAAATCTAAAGCATCTAATTCATGGTCGACATTATCTTCAGCCTTACCATATTTAGCATCTCTTCTTTTGTTTTCATAGTAACATCCAGCACCATAAGCAGCCATAGTAACAAATGTAGCAGCACTGAAACCTAAAATAGCATGATACCCAGTTTCATATAATGGAGCTTCCTTAGCAAGGAAAAGTTGTGGTGCAAAAATATTCAGGATACAATACAGGATGAAGTTGATTGCACGGGTTACTGTTGCTTTTGTTGAACCGGAAACATTAATGGTTGAAAGTGATGTCATTGTAACATAATTACCCCAATAGAAGTAGAAAAAGTAGTAAGCAACTAACAAATTATACTTACCGTTAAGTTTCAACATACAAACACAACAAATGATAGGAACAAGATTGATAATTGAAGCAGTAACAGTTCTATATTTATCTTTAAAGTATAACTGTGGTAACGCAATTAATAATGAAGAACCAGTCATGAAAAGACCGGTTGGCATACCTAATAAAACACTGGTAAGTAAATTGGCTCCAATTCTACCATTGACGATTTGTCCTGCAACTAGAAAATTGTTAGTATTAATTCATTGAAGTGATAATCTAATTTTGTTAGATAATAAGATACATACATGTTACCAAAGATGAATTACTCACATTATTACAGATGATATTAATAGCCATTACCCAAGTCTTCCAATCAGTCAAAACTTCTATAACTTGTGACTTTTTAAGGCTTGTATTTCTAATACCAATATGATTATCTCTAGTTCTGTGAATAGCGATGAATTTTTCTCTTTCATTTAACCACCAACAATTCATTGGAGTATCTGGAATAAGAAGAGTACCAACAATAGTAAAGAAAAGGGTTACACCTCCAAAAACAATAAATAATAATCTCCAGTTAGCTATTGATGAATTTGCATGTCCAACAGCATATGATAAACTTCCTGTGATGATAGAAGAGAACCCATTAAATAATATGGACATTCTAATAGGAAACTCCTTATCCTTCTTGTAGAAATTGTTGGAAAGCATCGTGACGGCAGGAAACAATACAGTCTCAAACAACCCAAGGAGGAATCTCAAGGCAGCCATTTGGGCGTAAGTTTTAACAGCAGCCATACACATTAAGATAGTAATCCAAATATAAAAAGATCCGACCAAAACTTTACCAACTGGAAATTTATGTAAAATAAAATTTGCTGGAGCTTCACCGACAAGATAGGCAATGTAAAAAACTGAACCTAAGAATGAATATTGATTACCAACTAATCCAATACCACCTAATTCTCTAGGTTTAGCCATACCATAAAGTTTAGCATTAGAAATAAGAATTTTATCTGCAGCTGCGAGAAGAATCATAAATGCTAAGATTGGTGTAAGCATTATATCTATTTTCCTTAAAACTTTCTTAGATTCTTCTTCAGTGTAATCATCATGTTCTGGATGCTCTAATAAAAATTTAGCACCTTCATCTAAGTCCGAGTTATTCAAAATATCATCCAGTGAATTAGCTTCAATAACATCAACCAGAGCTAATTGTTTTTCATTATCAGAAATATTTTCTTCTTTCATTGTAAAAAAAATTTGAATAGTTAGTAATAGTTATTAAGAAATGAAGAAAAGCTTTTAGAAAAATTTATAAATCTAGAATAATTATACTTCTTATATCTTTTCTCAAAACCTTTTGTTTGAGAAGTTGAGAAAAAAAAGAGAAAAAGATTATCAACAATTGTTCCTGTCTCAATTCCAGATAACACGACATTCTGCACTGTCGTTTTTAATTTCCGAGATTGAGATCGTATCAGATTACCCTCAGTTATTTCCACTTATCGATCATGGGCCCATACTCTATTTCTTTTAGGATATATAAGAAAATATAGGTCTTAAATTGTTATTATCTTTTTATCTGAAATCCGTATCAGTGTCGAGATAACACAAGCCCCCCTGTTTTTTGTGTAAAAAAACACTTTTTTTGATTTATAAGAAATCTCACAAATTCAAATTATCAAGAACTAAAAATATGTCAAAATCAGCTTTAATTGTTGGATGTGGGGTCTTTGGATTATCAACTGCTTTAGATTTAGTTGAACATGGCTATGAAGTTACTGCTATCGATGCTTATCCTGTTCCTTCACCTTGGTCCGCCGCATGCGATTATAATAAGATTATTAGAACTGAATATAGTGAAAGGTGTTATGCTGAATTATCAGTTGAAGCATTACATATGTGGAGAAAAGATAAAAAATTCCAAGGGTTATATAGTGAATGTGGTAGAGTTATGATTACTCCAGTTTCAGCAATCGGTAGAAATAAATATGAGATGGAAAGTATTGAATTATTAAAAGAATTAGGAGAAGGTAAAAAGATTGAAATTTTTAAAACTAGCCAAAAATTAGGTGAAAAATTCACTGAATTACAATACAATTCTGTTGATGATGATATCGAATTAAAATATAATCCTGAATGTGGATTAGCTCATGCTGCTAATTCTTTAAAAGCTGTTTTCACTGAAGCAATGAATAAAGGTGTAAAATTTATTTTTGGACCAGCTGGTAAAGCTATTGGTATAGAGAAAGTTGGTGGTCAAGAATATATTTTAGTTGAAGATGGTTCAAAATATACAGCAGATCAAATTATCATTAGCTCAGGTGCAAATTCTGGTAAAATTATTGATTTAAAACAACAACAAAGTGCTACTGGGTTATTTGTTACTCATATTAGATTAACTCAAGAAGAATTTGAAACTTATAAAAATGTTCCAATTGTTTTTGATTCAGTTGGTGGTTATTTCTTCCCACCTGATCCTGAAACTAATTTACTTAAAATTGCATTACCTGGATCTGGTGCATCTAATTATGATTCAAATAATAAATCTTTCCCAAGATATAAACTGCAAAACCCAGAAGATACTATGCCAAAAGAATTTTTAATTACTGCAAAGAAATTATTATCTAAATATTTACCAGAGTTATCTCATCATAAATTATTTAATCATAAAGCTTGCTGGATTGCAGATACTTCAGATTCTCATTTCATTATTGATAAATCACCAAATTATTCAAAAATTTTTGTTGCAACAGGCGATAGTGGTCATGGGTTTAAATTATTACCTAATATTGGGAAATATATTAGACAAAGATTAGAAAATACTTTATCTGAATCCTTAGCTGAGAATTGGAAATGGAGAGAAGACATTAAACCTTTTGATGCAACTGAATGTGAGTGGAGAGTCGTATCTGATAACCTTGATTTTTCACAAATAGATTGGGTCATTGAAGCTCAACCTAAATTATAGATTAGATAGATTAGATATATATAGCGTATCAAACTGACTTTTCTTTTAACTATCCCGTATTTTTTAAAATATGTCTGCGTTTTGTGTCAGCTTGTCAAGCGGTGAAAACATTTGGTTTTGCGGCATGAAGACATAATTTATCGCTCATAGTTTACCATATTTTCTTGTCCATATTTTATCTCTTGTAGCTTTATCGCCTATGCGGTTCGTACCAACTACCACCATTATAGATGTTCCGTCGATGCAATAAACAAGGCTTTACTTCTAATCTTTTAGAGTGGAAAGATCTGGATAACAAGAGATACGACATCTTGTAGGCTCTCATCTCCGAATACCTCTGATACCTCAGCAGATAATTTAAAGACGGAAAGTACACCCATTAAGAGCAAGTACAAAAAGTGGAAGCTAAATAGAGAAGGGAGAAAAAGAGGAACAAATGAGTAATAAGATTTCCATAGAGTAACCGAACACTCAGATACCCGAATGTCACTCTTAAATTGATCGCTGTTCGACATATTTTTAACTTTGCGGGTTTGTATCTCTCACATTTTCTCAATTTCGTATCAGATTGCCTGAAATTATTCCGCTAGTTGGGAAATGTTACATTTGAAAGTTATATAACCAACTAGACAAGATCAAAACGATCAACGTTAACGAAATGACAGTTGAACCAAAGATAAAGATAGCTTTAGATAGAGGTGGTACATTCACTGATGTTATCGCCATTATTCCAAATAAACCAGATTATGTTTTTAAATTATTATCAGTTGATCCATCAAATTATCCAGATGCAAATATTGAAGGGATAAGAAGAGTTTTAGAATATGTTCATAATGTA
Organism: Yamadazyma buinensis; assembly: GCA_030571035.1. Taxonomy (NCBI): domain Eukaryota; kingdom Fungi; phylum Ascomycota; class Pichiomycetes; order Serinales; family Debaryomycetaceae; genus Yamadazyma; species Yamadazyma buinensis. The sequence continues at coordinate 4,693 of JAJLWZ010000080.1, forward strand.
AAAATCCCAAGAGGAGTTCCATTAGATACCTCAACTATTGAAAGTATTAGATTAGGTACAACAGTTGCAACAAATGCTTTATTAGAAAGAAAAGGTGTTGATTGTGCTTTAATTACAACTGAAGGTTTTAAAGATCTTTTACACATTGGTGATCAATCTAGACCAGATTTATTTGCTTTAAAAGTTGTTAAGGCTTCTCCATTATATAAAGAAGTTATAGAAGTTGAAGAAAGAGTTACATTACCTGCATATTTAGAAGATCCAAAAAATAGAGATTGTAAAGAATTATTAGATCAAGAAAATTATGTTTTAGGATCAACTAAACAAGTTGTTAAAATTGAAAAACCTTTAAATTTTGAAAAAACTGAAAAACAATTAATTGAATTAAAAGCAAGGGGTATTGAATCAATTGCAATTGCATTAATTCATGGTTATAATTTCACAACTCATGAACAACAAATTGCTGAAATTGCTAAAAAAGTAGGTATTGAGAACGTTACTTTATCACATGAAGTTTTACCAATGATTAAAGTTGTTAATAGAGCCCAATCAACATGTGTGGATGCATATTTAACACCAATTGTTAAAGAATATATTAAAGGTTTAATTAGTGGATTTGAAGAAGGTTTTGAAAATCATACTAGAATCGAATTTATGATGTCTGATGGTGGGTTATGTGATTATAAACAATTTACTGGTTTAAAATCTTTATTATCTGGACCTGCAGGAGGTGTTGTTGGACAAGCAAGAACTTGTTACGATCCAAATGAAGGTACTCATACTATTGGTTTTGATATGGGTGGTACTTCAACTGATGTAAGTAGATTCGCTGGTACTTATGATCATGTCTTTGAAACTACTACCGCTGGCATTAAATTAGCTGCACCACAATTAGATATCAATACTGTTGCAGCAGGTGGTGGTTCAATTTTAACTTATAGAAATGGGATTTATTACGTTGGACCTGAATCATCGTCAGCACATCCTGGTCCAGTTTGTTATAGAAAAGGTGGCCAAAATTTAACAGTTACTGATGCTAATTTAATGTGTGGTAGAATTTTACCAGAATATTTCCCAAAAATTTTTGGTCCAAATGAAGATCAACCATTAGATAAAGATGCAGTTACTGAAAAATTCACAGAATTAGCTAATAAAATTAATAATGATAATAAAGATTTAAAAGATAAAACAGCTTATGAAGTTGCTTTAGGATTTTTAGAAGTTGCAAATGTTGCAATGGCTAAACCAATTAGACAATTAACTGAAAATAAAGGTTTTGATGTAACAAAACATAATTTAGCTTCATTTGGTGGTGCAGGTGGTCAACATGCAGTTTCATTAGCTAAAAATTTAAAAATGAAAAGAGTTATTATTCATAAATATTCATCAATTTTATCAGCTTATGGTATTGCTTTAGCTGATATTACAAATGAACAACAAGAACCAACTATGAAAGTTTATAATCCTGAAAATGTTAAAGAATTATTAAAAGATATTGAAGTTTTAAAAATTAAAGTTAAAGAAAATTTAAATGGTCAAGGTATTGAAGATATTAAATATGAAATCTATTTTAATATGGGTTACAGAGGTTCAATTACTAAATTAATGATTGCACAATCAGAAACTAAAGATTTCTTAGAAACTTTTTATGAAACTCATCAAAGAGAATTTAGTTTTAATGATATTAAAAAAGATGTTTTAGTTAGTGATATTAGAGTGAGAGGTTCAGGTACTGTTAATAAATTAACTGAAAGGTCGCCATTTGAAGATTTAAAAATCATTGATAAAAAACCAGTTGCTGATGGTATAGAAGAAAAAACCAAATCAATTTATTTTGTTGATGGTTTCCATGATAGTAAAATCTATTTATTAGAAAAATTACCAATTGGTGGAATTATTAAAGGACCTGCAATGATTTTAGATGCAACCCAAACTATTCTTGTTGAACCAAATTCTACATTAACTGTTTTACCAAGACATGTTATTATAGATTTAGAAGATAATATTAATTCAGTAATTCCAAAACTTGATAAAAATGTTATTGATCCAGTTCAATTATCAATCTTTTCTCATAGATTTATGTCAATTGCTGAATCTATGTGTACAACATTACAAAAAATTTCAGTTAGTACAAATATTAAAGAAAGAATGGATTTTAGTTGTGCTTTATTTGATCAAAGTGGTAATTTAGTCGCTAATGCACCTGCTGTTCCAGTTCATCTTTCATCGATGTCATTTGCTGTTAAATATCAAATCGATTATTGGAAAGGTGACATTAAAGAAGGTGATATTATTGCTACTAATCATCCATTAGCTATGGGTACACATTTACCAGATATTACTATTATTTCACCAGTTTTCGTTGATGGAGTTATTAGATTTTATGTTGGATCTCGTGCACATCATGCTGAAATTGGTGGCCTGGCTCCTGGTTCAATGGATAGTTCAGCAACTTCATTAGAACAAGAAGGTGCAAAATTTGTTGCTTGGAAGATTGTTTCACAAGGTAAATTTGATGACGCAGGTATTCAAAAATATTTTATTGATGATTTACTTAAAATTAAAGGTTCTTCACCAACAAGAAGAGTTGCTGATAATATTAGTGATATTAAAGCGGCTATAGCTGCTAACCAAAAGGGTATTAATTTATTAACTGATGTTTTTAATGAATATGATACTGAAACTGTTTTATTTTATATGAATGGTATTAAAGATTCTTCAGAAATTGCAATTAGAAAATTTTTCAAAGAATTAGCCAAGACTAGAAAAGTTTTAGAATCAGTTGATTATATGGACGATGGTGCACAAATTAAATTAAGAATTGAAATTGATGAAACAGATGGTTCAGCAGTTTTTGATTTTACTGGTACAGCTCATGAAACTTTTAATTGCTTTAATGCTCCAAAATCTATTTCTTATGCAGTTATTACTTATTGTTTAAGATGCCATATGACTGAAGGTGAATTACCATTAAATGAAGGTATCTTGGCACCAATTAAATTAATTATTCCAGAAGGAACAGTTTTAAATCCAAGTTTAACAGCTGCTGTTAGTGGTGGTAATGGTATTACATCTCAAAAAATTTGTGATGTTGTTATGAAAGCTTTTAAAACAGTTAGTGCTTCTTATGGTTGTATGAATTGTATTGCCTTTGGTCAAGGTGGTATTGATCCAGTAACTCGTGAAATGAAGCCTGGTTGGAGTACAGTTGAAACAATTGGGGGTGGTACTGGTGCTGGTCCTTCATGGCATGGTTGGTCAGGAGTTCAATGTAATATGACTAATACATTAATTACTGATCCTGAAGATTTAGAAGCTAGATATCCAGTTGTTTTAAGACAATTTTCAGTTAGAGATGATAGTGCAGGTATTGGTAAATTTAATGGTGGTAATGGTCTTATTAGAGAAATTCAATTTACTGAACCATGTCATATTTCAATCTTAACACAAAGAAGAGTCATGCAACCATATGGACTTTACGGTGGTGGTGATGGTGGTCGTGGTGTAAATATTTTAGGTAGAATGAGAGATGATGGTGTAACTATAGATTGGAAACATCTTGGTCCTACTGCAGAAATTGAATTAAATGAAGGTGATATTATTAAGATTAAAACTCCAGGTGGTGGTGGATATGGTGCACCTGAAGAACCTGCTGAACAAGTCAGTGAAATAGCTTCTGGTACAGTTCCTTTAGCTGGTGGTTCTTATGGTCAATTACGTGAGGCTTTCAATACTGCTCAATAGACTTATTTATAGATATATATATATATTCAAAATTTTATTTTCTGTATCCTAATATTTCTCACTTGAGGCTTGAAATTTTTATCAGACCCTAAAAATATCATACCATGAATACTTCAATAATAATTTCTAATTTATCAAAGGATGACTTCTTAAAGTCCAATGATATATCATTAGTTGATAAGATAAAATTAGATGTTTTAAATGTTGATAAAAATGGCAGTGAAGATTATTTCTTGAATAGAATAACTTATTGGTCAAATTTACCATTTTTACACAGAATGGTTATAATTTTAAAAGATGAAGAAAGCAGTAAAGAATTATATGAGTTTTTAAATCAATTGGGTTTAAGAGAGGATATTAAAGTGAATTTACAAGAAAATTTATTGAAAAGATCGAAAAGCAGTGACCATATAGATGAAGAGACTTTAACTACTGATCTAAAAAGGTTTAAAAATGAAAAGAATGGGTATACCGAACCAGAACCAAAGAAATTCGATTTCCAAGATTTAAAGAAACTAGGTATACCATTGGATGATTATGCTACAGATGCAAAAGATATTAAAAGATCAAGATCTTTAACCAAGACATTATATAAACCATTAAGTATTAATACTAATGTTCCTAGTGAAAGTTCACTTTCCAGTCCTACCATTACCCTTGACGAATTTGATGATTGAATAATAATATATAAATAATTTATATTATCCCTTTCCTTTTTAATCTCTATAAGCTTTCTTTGGTTTAACCCCATCAAAGTCCAGCGCGGCGTGGTGCGAGGGATGGACCTACGAACGAGTCCACTCTTCAGTGCAGTTAATTTGATAAAAAAATAAATTTTGAGAATTTTAGTCGTGGACATCTTTATTCTCACTCGGTCAAATACTGGACGATAACGATGTTAAGATACTTTGTGTCAATTTGTTTATTCTTCGTCATTGGGATAAGTAATGTTGTTGAAGTATACGACTTCAACAACCACAACACTGAATCATCCCGTGAAATCAATTTCAAAGATGCTTTAATGTATTTTAGTGGGAAATTAGACCTTGATTATTTTAAAATTAATGAAGTTTCTGAAGACTTTATTGAATTTTTAAATGAACAAAATAAAATTAAATCAACTAAACCACAATTAATTGTTTCAACTAGTGGCCTTCAATATAATAGTGTTCATCCAAACTTTAAAGTTAATGATAAACATTCAAAATTTATTAATAAATTTAAAAAATTATTTAATTCAAATGGTAAAAAGATAACTTCAGATATTTCAATTATTAGTAATATTGAAAGTAATGCAGTTGAACATTTTAATATTTTTGAAGAAAAAATGCAATCAATTTGGGATGATTTCACAAAATTAAATACTGATTCATCAATTGGTTTTAAATTATCTGATGATAAATCATTTATTAATGAAGTAACTCAATTAATTCATTTAAAAAATTTAGAATTCAGTAAAGATGATAAAGTTTATGTTAATTCAAATAGTTTAATTTCAATTTTCCAAAGAACTGGAGATTTAAAAATTCTTGAAACTGGTTCTAAAGAATTCACTAATGCTTTAAATCATTTAAATGATAAATTTGATATTATTTTAATTAATTCTAAAAATACTAATATAGATTTAAAAAAGAGAAATCAAGAATTAGATGATATTTTCACTACTTTTACTAAGAAATCATCATCAGGTTCAAAAAGTGGATGTTTTGAAACTGAAGAAAATTGTCAAGTTGGTACTTCAAATTGTAATTCTCATGGTATTTGTTCTAAATTTGGTTCTAATTGTTGGTCATGTGTTTGTAGTTCAACATTTAATAAAACTACTTCAAGAACTACCAATTGGTCTGGATTTGATTGTTCAAAACAAGATATTTCAGCAACTGCTAACTTATTATTATGGACTACTGTAAGTTTATTATTTTTGTTTGTTGGTGGTATTAAATTATTAATGTCAATAGGTAATGAACCATTACCAGGAGTTTTAGATACTAAATAGACTCTTTTTAAGTAATTATAAATGATAAAGTTTTTTAGCCTTTCCTCTTGTCTTACCCTTTCCTTTTTATTGTCTTTCAGTTCTATTTCTTTCCTTCTAATTCAACTCTAAACTCAATTGAACTTAAATCAACGATATGATACGATTTTCAATATTTATTTACATGTTTTTATATTTTTTAAGTTTTTCTATGTAAACATTTAAACTATTTAATCCCCATCAGCAGTCGCATTTACTTTTTTTTTGGATCAAAGTATGCTCAAGTCAAAAAGATCAGTAGTAACAACATTAGCGTTATTGGTTGTAATAACTATCATATATTCAATATCTGGTTCGTCCAGTACAATTGGAGATGGGTCAGTTACATTAGCTAAAGATGATTTAAAATTCACACAACAATCACCAGAATTTGGTAAGGGATATAGTGAGGAAAGTATTTTAGAATCAGGCAATGAAATTCCAACTAATTCAAATGAAGATGAAGTTCCAAAGGAAGTGCCAAAGAAAGTCCCGAATACTGTTGATTCTATATTGAAAGGTAAAACTGGATTAAAAGCTGAAGAAAAATCAGAATCAAATAAAGATAAGCATTTTGAAACTACTAAACAAAACCCACAAGAAATTGGTGATTTAGATAGTGATATTGCATTTATGCCAAAAATGGCAAATGAAACATTAAAAGCGCAATTAGGCAATGCTGCTTGGAGATTACTTCATACAATATTGGCTAGATACCCTGATAAACCAACCCCAAAACAACAAACTACCTTATCAACTTATATTGATAGTTTTGCATTAGTTTATCCTTGTGGAGATTGTGCAAGACATTTCCAAAAATTATTAGCTAAATATCCTCCACAAACTGGTTCAAGAAAAACTGCAGCTTTATGGGGTTGTCATATTCATAATAAAGTTAATGAGAGGTTAAAAAAACCTGAATATGATTGTACCAAGATTTTAGAAGATTATGATTGTGGTTGTGGGGATGATGAAAATGAACCTGATTTTACTTTAGGTGGTAAAAGTGTTAATGGTTTGAAAAAAGACGATAATTTTCTTGCTTTAAAAGATAACAAAGTCTCAAAAAATGCTTTAGAAGATGTTAAAGTTGAAGAAGAAGAACAACAATTGGGTTGAGTCTTATATTAAAACTAATAATACTAATAAAAAAACGTCTGTATATTTGAAATTGACCTTAAAAGTTAAAAAAATGTGTAAATAATGGATTAAAAAACTTTATACAATTGTACAACATCCTGAACCACTATTATTAGTAAAATTTAATTTCCTGGTTGTTTTATAAATTTGGTACCTTTGATATTTATTTTGTTGAGGATCCATTTTCCAAATAACAGGGATTAAATAGTCAGGAGTTTCTAATGTATAGTTAATAACTGATAATGAACTTTGACTAGTTGGAATTCTTTCTCTTAACAAACTTTCCTTTAATTTAACATTCAATTCTTGAATTCTTTGCAACTTAATTTGTGCAATTTTAAATTTTATATCAGCTTCTGGATCCATTTTTTAAATATTAGAGTTTGTACAGCTAAGGATTTGAAATGCAATGGTGGTAATTTCAATACAAATTGATAAAAATTGAAAGTTTTATAAGTGTTTGAAAACGTAAAAAATGTGGTACTTTTTTAATAGAGAAAAAAAAGTTGAGGATAAGAGTTCTGCAAGAAATGAAATCTGGAGATTTGAGACATCTGGAGACAATCTGTAGTATAGTAACTTATAAGTGTATATGGGTAAGGTAAGCTCTTCTGGATAATAGTACATGGTACAAGTATACTAATAGTGACAAGATACAAAAAAAATTATACATTTCTTATAAAAAGAATAATAATAATATACAAACGGCTATAACAGTTGCTAAAATCAAAGTATCTCTTTTCCTTCTTGTATTAATTTTTGATATTAAAACATTTAAACCAGGGATTTGTTGAATCAGATTACCTAAATTAACATTAGCATTAGATAAATAACTTGATTGATTAATTAATTCATCTCTTGTATGATAGGCAGATTGTAATAATCTATTTGCAATAGAATTAAAATCATTAACTCTTACACTTTCATCTAATATATAATCATTGGCATCTTGTTCAGGATTTTGTTGTGCTTGAGATTGTGATTGTTGACGTTTATTTAAATCTGAACGAATTGAAAATAAAAGATTATTACGATTTTTTAATTCATTTATTGAATTTATTAATTTATTATAATGTCGATTATTATCATACATGATTTCTTTGTGTCTTGTTAATTGTTGAAGTTTTGAAGTTGAAAGATTTTCAAATTCATTAATCCTTGTTAATTTAAGGATTAATTCATTTGTTTCATTTAAATTATTTGATATTTCATCTTTTATTGAGCTTTCAAATACTTCATCTTCTCTATTACTTAAATTCTTTTCATAATTCGATAATTTAATTAATGATTTATCAACTGATTTTTCCAAACTTGTTATTTGACTTCTTATACTTGTAAAGCTTGACATTTGGCGTTGGTATTTTGACTTTTGAGTGTTTTTTGATTTTTCTTAGTGCGGTTTTAAAACCATTCAATAAATTTTTAAAGTGTAACCCATATATTATAAGAGTAAAATGACTGGGAAGATATCATTACAAAAGATAATACCCGAACCAATAGAGTTAGACTTGCCAGAGAAACCTTCGAAATCATTCAGGAAAACTTTGATTTCAATATTATATAAAATACAAAAATATAGTGCGTATGGATTCATGGCATTCTTTGGAGTTCATGCTACTTCAGTTACTATAACACCTGGAATTTTACCAATGTCATTAAATCAAGATATTTTTGAGATGGCTAGACTGGTTTATATGAATAATTTTGTTGAAAATTGTATAATTGGATGTTCAATTTTACATATTGCAAGTGGTATTGGTTTAAGATTTATTAAAAAAAGAAAGAATATCTCGTCAAATAATCATATTGTTAATCCACAATCTGATGAAGTTGGATTAGGTGGAATTAATACATTAGTTGGGTTAGGGCCAAGAAGATCATTTATTTCAAGGATAACTAATGGAGCATTAACACCATTTTCATTTAGTGGTTACAGTTTAATATTAATTTTAGGATTCCATTATTTAAAATTTAAAATTGCTCCAAGTCAAGTAGATGGTGATTCATCTTTAGTTTCTTTACAATATATTAATACTGTTTTAAATAATTCACCAAAAATTTTAGGTAATTTTTTAAATTTTTCATTATTATTTGGATTAATTGTTAATTCGTATTATCATTTCGTTAGTGGATTTTTAAAATTTAAGAATATGAACCTGAAATATTATAGAAAAATGAGTTATTATATAATGACTGGTTTAAATATAATTGGTTTAATAAGTTTACTCAGATTTAAGTATACTGCCTTTACTGATACTTATTTATTAGGGAAATACTTGAAATACATTAATTTTTCAGGTATATAACCTTTTTGCTAACCTCCAATAGTTATTAACTGTTTAATTTTTATTTATTTAATATATTGAATAGACTTCTCCATATTCTTCTCTATATTATACTTTTTGTACACAAGCACGTCCTGTCAAAAAACAAAACCCCAAAAAATAAAAAATTATGGACAAATCAGAATACAGTTATTACCAACTCATCACCATTAACTCTTTTAAATATATCCAATTAACATCCAAAGTACTTGTTGAGATGTAAAATAAAAACAATTTCAATAGCTCCCTTTGAAGAATTATAAAATTTGTAAATTCTTATCTAAAAAATCAGTGGCCGAATCGGTCCGCAATGTCATCGAATTCATAAAAACATAATTACAAATAAACCAATAGAGAGTCAAGAATCAAAAAAAAAAACCTATCATAATTGAATAACTAATAACTACACACATACATCATAAATAAATACCAATCCTTGTTTTAAGGAGTTCAAGTTAAAACGCACACAAACACATACACATATACATATATACACATATGATAAAATAACTCCTAAAAACATACATCAAAAACATCACACATCAAAATTATTTAAACAACAAAACCCCCCGTTAAAACCGCAGGGCGCCACTTAAACCTAAATTACTTCTATTTTTTTGTCATTTCTTTTCTTTCTTAATTAAGAGCAATTTCATGTTCAACTGATTCTGGACCTAAAGTTGGCTTTTTGACTAATCTCTTTGATTGGTAATCTTTAATAGCAGATTTAACAGCATCTTCAGCTAACATTGAACAATGTAACTTGACTGGAGGTAAGTTTAATTCTTTAGCAATAGCAGTATTTTTTAATTTACCAGCTTCTTCTAATGATAAACCTTTAATTAAACTTGTTAAATATGATGAACTTGCAATTGCTGAACCACAACCAAAAGTTTTAAATTTTGCTTGTTTTATAATACCGGTTTCTTCATCGACTTCGATTTGTAATCTCATAACATCACCACAAGCTGGGGCACCAACTAATCCAGTACCAACATGAACTGAATTCTTATCTAAAGTACCAACATTTTGTGGATTTGTATAATGTTTGATAACATTTTCATGATAACTTCTTGATAAATTAAGTGAGATTGGTTTGATGGTTTTGAAACCAGGATTGATATTGGTTGATCTAATACCATTATTAATGAATGGTAATGATTTAATGATTGATCTTGAAAACATTCTTGAATTAGTAATTTACTTTTAGTCCTTGTGAAAAATTTAAATTTGAGCAGGAAGTTTTCATTCGCAATAAAATTTTCAGAAGTCGTGTTTGAATGATCACTGGGGATTTACAGTGCGACGCCAAATTGGTTAAAGAAAAAAAACTCTAACTCACCCAAATGTCAGATAAAGATCTAATTAATAAACAACAAAGTTTAATTAATAATGATAATTTTGAATCAGGGGTTAGTAATGGGGATGTGGATTGGTTATTTAGAGGAAAATCTAAAAAATTAACTAAAAAAATGATTCAAAATAAAGAAATTGATGATAAAGATAAAGATAAAGATAAAGATAATAGTAATACAACAAGTAATAATAATAATTTAGATCAAAAAATTAGTAATTCAAGTTCAAAGGATATTAAAGAGAATGATAAAGCTATAGAACTGAAAGTAGTGGAAACTGGAGTTAATAAAGGTAAAGAATTGAATCAATTGAATAATACTACTACCAGCATTAAAAATACCACCACTATTTCAAAAGATAAAGAAATTATTGATAATACTAAAGAAACTAAGAAATTAGAACCTTCTAAAAATGAAGAAATACTACCAGAAGAGAAACAATCGAAATTAGATAAATTATTTAGGCCAAGAAGTTCAAGTAATTCAAATTCAAGTAATTTAACTTCATCAATTAAAGAGAAAGAAAAAGAAAAGGAACAAGATAAAAAGAAGTTTAATCTAATCAATTATTCAAGTCATTCATTCGAAGGGATCAATACTTATACTGAAGTACCGTTGATTGGAATTCTGGGTCAGAATCTTAATTTCACTTCTAATCAAAATCTTAAAATAGAAAAGCCACCATTTTATAATTTATCCGTCACGGACGGAGCCGCTGTATCTCCAACTTCAAGTTCTGCTAATATTGGTGTTCCAGTGTCAAATCCTAAAGCTACTGCTATACCAATTGCTTCAAAGAATAGATCGAGATCATCATCGGTTGGTTCAAATTCTTCAAATAATTCATTTACTAAAAAATCCTTATTTTCTTCAATCTCATCAAAATTTAAATCAAGTTCAAATAATTCAAATTCTAATACCAATTTAAGTGCTAGTTCAAGTCCAGGCGGTAGTACAAATGCAACTCAGGTCTCAAGTCCAATAATTCCTGCAATTTCTTTTTCAAGTTCTGCCCCAGCTTCTGCTGCTGATGGCTTATTTTCTCCACTTTCTGGTAAACCTGCACTTAATATATTAACTGGGAATCCTATCAATCCTAATAATCCAAATAATAATAATATAATTAATAGTGAAGCAATAAGAAGTAAAGCGCCTGCAGAAATAAGTTCAGCTATACCAATTAAAAGAAATTCAGTTGATCATTCAATTCCAGGGTCCGCAGAGAAAAGTTCACCAAGTTTTAATTCATTTTTTAGAAGATTATCAACTTCATCAACTGGATCACCTCAATCAGCATCACCTCAACAACAACAAAGAAGACCATCCCAACCTTTAAATCAAGTTCAAAATAAAGATACAAAAAGTAATTCACCTGAAATTTCAGAAAAGGATAATAAAATTATACTTAATAAAAATCCTAATAAAAAGGCAAATGCAATTAAAGAATTAAATGAAATTAGTTTAAAAAGAGTTAATTTTGCAATTGATAAATTATCTTTTGATCCACAACAACAAATTCCTTCAAGACGTCCTAAAAAGGGCAATGTTTTAATTCCTGAAGATTTAATTGCACCACCTCCAAGATTATCATTAGGTATATCATTAAATGATGGTGCTACAAGAACTGATTCTACTCCAAGATATACTGAAAAAGAATTAGCTTTAGCTGTTGAAGCTCAAAGAAGAGCATTAATTGAAGCTGAAAAACATGCACAGGAAGCTCATTTATCTGCAAGACGTTTATCTTTAGAAGTTAATCTGTATAGATTAAAAGCTTCTAAAAAATTACCAAATGCTCCAAATAGACCTGAAGATATCGATGAAACTGAAGAATTTGAAGATGAAAATGATTCAACAATAAATAATGAAGATAGTAAAAATAGCAATTCAAATGGTGCTGCAAATATTGAAATTGATAAACCTTTACATATGCATGAAAATCATTTTCAAGATGAAGGTGCTGTTAATATTTCTGATTTAACTTTGGAACAAATTTATACAAGATGTTGTCATTTAAGAGAGATTTTACCAATTCCTGCAACTTTAAAACAATTAAAGAATAAATCTAAACCTTTACAAGTTTTAAAATTATTAAATCCTAAACCAACTTTAATTGATGTATTATCTTTTAGTGATTTTATTTCAATTGTTCCTGTTACAACTATTATATTTGATAATGTTACAATGACAACGGAAATGTTAAAACATATTTTAGGTTCATTATTAAATAATAAATCTTTAGAAAAATTAAGTTTAAGAAATGTACCACTTGATGAATTAGGTTGGAAATATATTTGTAAATTTTTATCAAGAAATCATTCAATTAAAAAATTAGATATTAGTCAGCAAAGAATTAAAGCAGATTTAAATAACGCATTAATTAGATCTTCAATGAATTGGGATTTATTTATTAAATCTTTATGTTTAAGAGGTGGAATTGAAGAATTAGTTATAAATGGTTGTAAATTATACGATGAAACTTTTAAAGAATTGGTTGAAAAATCTTTAATTAATACTATGAGATTAGGTATTGCTTCATGTTCATTAAATAATGTTAAAAGTGAAATTGTTTGTAATTGGTTAAAAAATCCTGATACTAAATGTATTGGAGTTGATATTGCATTTAATGATTTAAGGGGAGGACAATTAAAATATTTTATTGATGCTTTTAATTCAGGTAATGTTAATTTAATATTTTTTTCTTTATATCAAACAAATTTATCAGATATTGATGAATTTACTGAACTTTTAAAATCTTTAATTTGTGTTAAAACTTTAAGATTTTTAGATTTATCATCATTGCCTGATTTATTCCCAAGAATTATACCAAAATTAAATACATTTTTACCAAAATTTGAAAATTTAAAAAGAATTCATTTTGATTTAAATGAATTAACTAGTCAATCAATTATTGCAATGTCTGAAATTTTACCAAAGATTAATGGATTATTACATGTTTCATTTTTAGGTAATAGAAATTTAGATCAATCACTGACTGCTTCAATCTATGCAGCAATTAAAAAATCAAATTCAATTTTCAGTTTAGATTTAGATTATGATTTAATTGATGATAAATTAAATCAAAGAATTGCATTTTATTTAATGAGAAATATGGATAATGTGGTTAATACCCCAACTTCTGGTACTCCAATTGATTCAAGTAATAACAATAAAAGTACTAATAAAGATGATGATAAAGAACAAGAAGAATTAATGTTTGATGGATCATTATTAATGGAAGCTGCAGAGAAATTATTAATTGAAAATGATACTACTCCAGATAAAGTTGAAGATCCCAAATTACAAAAACTTATTTCAAATGCATTAATTGGAAGAGCAAGAGAAATTAGAGAAGGGATTCATACAACTATTGATACATTATTTGAAAAACGTAATCAAGGTACTTTATCATTAGAAGAAAAGGAATCTCTTTTAAGATTTTGTTTATTAGATTCTGCTTTAGAGCAATTAGTTCATATTTTTGAAGAAAAGGCTAAAAGATCTTCTACTATGAGTCCTTCACCTTCAATTGAAATTACAACTGAAATTATTAATAATGAACCTGTAGTCCAGGGTAATACTACCGTTTATCCACATTTCATTATTAAACCTGGTTATCAAGATACGGAAAGCGGTCATCCAACAACAGGGCATAATAATAATCCTTCAGTGATTCCAGATAAATCATTACCAAAAATTAATGATGATAAAGTTAATGTCACTATAACAAATAGATCTAATTCAAGAAATTCAAGTGTTTCTGAATCTGCAGTAACAGCATTTAATAAATTAAATCATCCACATATTAATTTAAAAGAAGATGCATTACTTCATCATAATTCAAGTGAATTGATTACTTCAGGTCCAATTTTATCACCACGTAATACTGAAACATTAAATAAATTAGGATATTTCACAAGTAGTGAGCAAGCAACTTTCCAACCACATCAAGTCGTTGTTGATTCTTCCAAAGATGGTAAAAATATTCCAATTGATTATTTAACTGGTAGACCAGTTTTAATGAGGTCTATTTCACAAACTTCAACTCATGCAAAGGAACAAGAATTAGAAGAAGGTGAATTCCATAGATGGGGGTTCTTTATGGAACAAAGAAATAATAGTAGTACTAATTTATCTGAAGGTTTAGAAAAGTATGCAGATGCTGAAACAAGATTGGAATCAGAAATTGAGGCAGAAGCAGAAGCTGAATCTGAATATAAAAAATTACCAAAATTAAATGTTTTACCGTCAGGTAATGAATTAAGGGATGCGATTATTGAAGCAAAGGGTATTGAATCAATTACTGAATTAATTAATAAAATTAATAATAATAGAGTTAGTCTTGATAAAATTTATGATGTTTCAGATCACTCTCAAAAGGAGAAAGTAATGGAAACTTTACAACAACTAAAATTAGAAGAAGATAATAATCTCCAACATGTTGAAGATGAAACAAAAAAAAAGAATAATGTCGAAGAAGTCGAACTTGACGATAATATTTCTATTGATTCAGGTTCAGATAATAATCAAGTTGATGCTGTGGTTGATGAAGCGTATGACAAATTATTAAATGATGCACAAAGAGTAAGATCAAATAAATAAGCATATATATAATGAACGTAACGAATTTTAATTTTTCCCCTAAGAATTTTTCTGATTGTCTCTTTAAAAAAGAATCTTAATTTCCCAGAGATGTTGTCAGAGATTAGGAAGTAAAGAGATGGAATTGAAAAGAAGATATTAATATTAAAAAACTAAATCTAGTTAGCAGCCTTGAAAGCAGCAATTTTTTCGTTAATTCTAGCTTGTCTTTCAGCTTTAGTTAATTTAACTTGTCTGTATTTCTTTGATTCAGCAGCATATTCAGCTTTAGTGAATTTCTTTTCAGTTGGTTTGAATGATGGATCTTCTCTGATTTTTTCATGAGCTTGTTCATAGATTTCTTCAATGTCATCAGCTTCAAGATCTTCATCTAAGTATGATTTGAATAAACTCTTGTATTTTTCTTCATCATCATCTAATAATTCTTCCATGTATTCAGCAACGTGACCACCGAAGATGTATTTTCTTAATAATTCAGCATCTAATTCTTCACCTTCCATATCCCAACCTGGGAATCTTCTGGCTGAGTGAGGAACGTATAAACCACCATCTGAAGCACCTTTTAAGACACCAAAGACTCTAGCACCGGTAGTAGTTCTTTGTAAACCGATATCTAAGAAAACTTTGAATGGTCTTGGACCATCTTCAACAGCTTCAGTTAATTCGAATTCACCTTCAACTTCTTCAACACCGGTATAAGTTTCATCTAAACCTAATTTTTGTAAAGCTCTTCTAGCAACTAATAAACCGGTAGCGTAAGCAGCGGACCAGTTAGTTAAACCATGGTTAATTCCGTATCTTGGTAATTCATGGGAGTAAGCTGAAGTAAAGACAATATCACCAGTAATAGTTGATGAGATAATTTGAGCAATAATATCTTTGTTGGTGAATCTAACAACTAATCTATATTTTGGAGTGTTGTATTTAGCTTTGTGTTGGGTGACTAATCTTTTTCTTTGGTAGTAGTCGGTTTTACCTTCGAATCTTCTTCTGAAAGGAGTTTGGAATCTTGAATGGTAAGCAGATGATTTTTCTTCTCTTTGGAAAGCCATTTTGTATTGATGAAAAGATTTTTTTTTGAATCTCTGCTTCTCACTTTCTATCACACAAAAATTTTTCAATTTGGATAAAGCACGACTGTCATTTGGTACGACGAGTGTGGAGCCCTAATAATGCACGTTTGCACGTGATCCATGCATTTTAGTAGATTACTAGATTTATTACAATTACAACTTTACAGGGTGACTCAGAAAATCAATTTCATGCAATAATATAAGTAGATGTAGTTACTCATACTTATATTCTAGTTTAAGAATTCTTATCAACGAATTAAGTGAGTTAATTTAAGAATAAGCATTTGCAACCAAAGTTTCCAATATAAAATCTAACACAAACATTCAAAGGTATTCTACTATCTATGAGATATTCCTGTTTCCCCCCTCCAATTAACTATACTTTAAACTGCAAATTAGCTCGAAATTTATTAACAAATACAAAGAATTGGGATAAAAACTTAAACTTTATAGAAACAGATAGTTAATATTGATCACGTGATTGAGACTTCATCTTGAAATATGAGACTTGCTGAAAATTGTAAATTCATACAAGTCCGTGATAGTTTAGTGGCTAGAATTACCGTTTGTCGCATGGTAGACCGGGGTTCAATTCCCCGTCGCGGAGCATTCTTTTTTTACATCTTCTAACTATTTTTTTATATAAAATGGATGCAAAAAAGGGTACTAAAAAGAGATAATAAAGATATAATGTATTACCACTTTTATTTTTTGCATATTTACTATTTATATTGGTCAAAAATAATCCCAGCACGAGGAACTAAATGAAGTAACTCTTTATTAAAACCCCTTCTAAATCTTGCATTTGAGATTCACTGAATACTTTACTATCTATGTGCCATGTATCTTGCCTTGTCTTTTTAAATTTACTTAAAGATTCCTTAGCAGTCTTTCCTACTAATCCTGTGATACCAGTACATTTATTTGCTAATGTAGTTAATAAATCTGGGACCCAAATTGGAGGTGGTGATAAAAATGAAAAAGCATGAATTAAAGCACCTAAACCTAATGTTGACCCATGTAAGATAATTAAATCCTCAGTTTCAATATTCTTATAACCATTACCTAATTTTCTGTATTTTTTCCTAATTTTATCCAATTTCTTCTTATATGTTAAACTATATTTTTCAACAACTTTTTCAACTTCATCTGGAGGTGAAATATGAATTAAACCTGATAATGTTGATGCAGCATTTTCTCTAACTGATACTTGTTTATGGTAAAGCAATTGATTTGTAAAATTAATTATTATTTCTCTTTGTGATTTATTTAATTTGAATAAATTTTTAAAATAAAAAGTTTCAGTAAATTCACCAATAACAATTGATTGAATAACATTAAGATCTGATTGTTTAGAATAATCTTTTAACATGTTAACTACCTTATCAATATTTTCTAAATTGAATGGAATTTGAGATGCTAATTTTAATGCAGTTACAGGATCAATGTTACCTAATTGACATACTTCTTTCATACTAATTAATTTTAAAATAAATGGCACAATATAATCAACCACTAAATCTTCATAATAGATAGAAGTACTAAGCATTAATGAACGTTTCAACCAAGTCAATACAGTTGTTGAAGCATAGATATAAGAAGTTTTCAAAATTTCTTGAGGAGTTTTACCAATAGTTTCTAATCTCCAAGTTTCAATCTGATCAAAAACATTTGGTAAAATTAAATTAAGTTGTATATCAGTATCAATTTTTGAACTTATAACTTGACCGTCATTACAATCTTTCAAGAAAGTTTCAAAATCTTTAATTGAATCTGGAAAATAAACATAAGAAAGTATACCTAATAATTCACCAATTTGATCTCTTATAGCTTGATAATGATGATCGATATTATCAATACACATTTCAACAATTTCATTAGGATTAGAAAATTTCCAAGTTGTTGATGCAACAAATGCTTTAACATAACCTAATCTTGTAGAATCTTTAATTGCTAAGTCTGAACCTTTAACTAATTTAAATTTAGAAATAATATCAATAACTTTTGGAAATCTTCTAACATCAACATGAGTTGGAATCCACCATGAAAATACACTCCAAACTCCAGATGTATCTGGTGATAAATCACCTGTTAATATATTATTTAAAAACTTAGATATAAATTCATCTCTCTTCAATTGCATATCCTCACTAATAAATTTGGAACTAATTAATAGCCCTGCCATAATTTCACAAACAACTATATGACTTGCTTTTTCATCTTTTTCATAAACAAGTTCCATAGTTTCAAAAATATCTTCATATTTTAAATTTGAAACAAGGTTATTAGAAATTAATAAGGCTAAGGTTTCAATAAAGAAAACATCAGTAGATTGATAAACTGAGGATGTTTCATTATCAGTTACCCATAATTTCACAATATTTTGAAACCATTCTTTATTTACTTCTTCATTTAATGTTTTGAGCGTTTCTAAATCATCTTCATTTAAATTCATTTTGTAATTACTTTCAGGTTTTAAAACTTTCATATCATCTCCCCAAAATAACCAACCAGTATTAACTTTTGTATCTATAAAATAATTTGGTTTTTCAGTATTACACATTTCATCTTTCCATTCTTTGTAAAATGATTCATTTGATTTTGAATTAGTTTCAATGATTTTCATATGCTTATGAAGATATTTGAAATCAAAAGCTTTTTCATATTTATAATCAACCAACTGTACATTATAAATATCAGTTACAATTCTATGGATACCTTTTATAGATAATCTTGAAATTGTTGGTAAGTCTGAGCCAGCTTGTTTAGCTAACATTTTGATTACTCCTTTATTACGTACTGTCGTAGAATCAGAATCTAAGTTTAATTCAATTAACAATGATAAATTCAATAAAGAATTTTTCCAATGGTTTGAATTGGTTTCATTTAAAAGAACTGCTTCTTCAAGTTTTTTCAATTTTTCCATATATAATTGGCGTTTCTTTTCCTTTGCTAATTTAACTGCCTTAATTTCTAAATCAATAAATTCATCAGGTGGTCTAATTAAATCAATTGATTTTAAATCAATTACGCAAATATTACTTGGTTCCATTAAATTTTTGAAAATTCCTTTGAATAAAGTTTGTGCAAGAAGATTGACTTCACGAATATCAAAAACTAAACAACGATGTAATAAATTAACAAATTTATTTAAATTAAAATAATCATTTTGAATCTTATACCTTATTCTTTTAACATTAAATAAATTTAATCCACTTTCGATTTTTTTAGCATCATTGTCATCAATTGATCTTGATAAATACTTTAATGCAGATTTAACAATTACATTATAACTACCATTTAATCTTTTCATAGCATCAATTAAAGTACTTTGAGCTGGTTTTGAAACTGTTGAATAAGTTGATACTGATAATTTAACCAAGTCCTCCAATAATAACTTATCTAAATCTGTTTGAGTTCTTGAAGTTGAATGTAATGTTACTCTCAATTGATGATAAGCTTCAATTCTTGATGCAAATGCAATTCTAGTATAGGGTTTTCTAATCTTACTGATCCTTTGAGTGAGACTAATAAAATCATAATCAATCTTAGCATGACTTGCATCTAATAATCTTTCTCTACCAACATCTGAAAACCAAGTATTAACAGTGAAAAGGAAATGTTTAAATAATTTGGTATTATCATGGAAGTGGGCAGTCAAAAATTTAGCAATAATATGTAAACTCCTACCAACTAAATAACGATATCTATGTAACTTGATATAAAGTTCATTTGATCTTCTTGTTTCCATATCATCACCAAAAAAGTATCTTGAAGTATATAATTTTCTTTCTCTAAAAGTAATTCCAGGGTTCATTTGTGAAATTGGTACACCTTCAATACCTGGTGAAGCCCTAGAAGTAACATCTTTAGATTCTGGAGATGTGGATCTTTCCATATCAAATAAATGTTTCTTAGAATATTCTAAATTGTCATGAGCCATAGCATCGATATCTTTCTTAGCAGGTTGTAAATCATCTTCATCAATATCCATTTTATCATCATCGCCTTTATTAGATTTTTCATCATTACCACCGCTATTATTATTTTCTGCACTATTGGTAACATCATTAACAACAGTTTCGAATTCATCATTCATATTCATATCTTCGACAATTTTTTGTAAATTCTCTTGGAGATTTTCAATTCTTAATTCATCTTTACCTCCAATCTTTTCATTCTTAATTGCTCTAATTTGCTTTAAAAGTAATAACCTTTGTTGAATACTTTCATTTTGATGCTGGTTTAATTTTGGAATATCTTCTTCAAATGAAGGATCTAATAAAAAGGAAATACCACTTAAAGAATAACTCAAGTACAAGAAATTATTTCTTAAATCATCGGTTAAAGCTAAAATTGAAGAAGCTTCCATTTTAGGTGTCTTGTTATAATTCTTCATTAATTTCAGAATATTACCAAGAATCTTGGATGAAGTTTCAGTGAAAAAATCAACTGCAAAATTAACTTCCTTCTCAGTTGGCATAAACCAATCAAATTTCAAATTCTCTTCACTAAATCTATACTCATCAAATTGGAAACCTCCCCAACATTTTTCATCAACTCCATGTTTTGCTTCATAATCTGGCAGAATTAACTTAACACTTCCAAGTTTGATCTTTGTAATTGATTGTAAAATTTGGTTTAAAATGTAAGCACTAGCAAAAACAGTAGGTCCATTAACACTGTCCATTAAATAATGGACAAATTCTGTCAACTCTTTTGATCTTAATAACGTATAACTTTGTGCATTGCCAATACATTCATTTAAAATTGCTAAGTTCCAAAATAATGGTTGATCACGAGGAACAATATCACCACCAGTTCTTGTTGAGCCTGAACCATTCTCTTCGATAGCTTCTTTACTTCTAGAAATTAAAATATCACAATATCTAGGGAATGATTTAGGATCACGTTTAATTAATGAACCACAAATTTCAGCAACAACATCAGAAACTGTATGAAGGGTGTTATCAAATACATAATCAAATATTAAATCTCTAGTCATATTAAAAATGTCATCTGAAGTTGATTCAAAAATAATAAATAAAAATTTTGGTAATGATTCAGAAATAGCCTTTTCCATTCTACCACTTTTGAGTGGATCTGGTAAATTTTCAAGTAAAGTGAAAATTCTTTCCATTAAAGTTTTCAATAAAGATTTAAAAGCAGTAGTTGAAGATTTAAGACATTGTACCTCTAACTCATCTTCTACTTCAAAAGTGCTGACAAAATCTCCAAAACTCTCATTTGTTACATTTTGATAAACTTTCCTTTGAAGATATCCAACATGATCGTCAGTAAATTGAAGTGCCACATCTGAATCACCTGAGCCATCTGTCAAATCTTGGAATGGTATAAAATTAGCAATTGTTTCAAATAAATTTAAAGTAATTGCAGTTTTCTCTAAATCATTTGAATCAATACCTAGTACAGCCAACAGTAACAATCTAGTTATATGTACTCTATATAATTTAGTTGTTGCAAAATATCTTGACAATTCTTCGAATGATCTAAGTGCAACATTAACTCTATGAGTTGAAATGACACCTTCTAATGATTCATAAAGATCTAATAAAACGGTTTCCAACACTAAATCAGGATTTAAATGTGCTAATAAATGTAATGAACTCAAATAATTATCAACTGCGGTAGATCTCTTGGATTGAATACCGGTTCTTACCAATGGTAATAAAATCTCTACAAATGTATTAATAACTTCTTTAGATAATTTCATATCAGCTGGTAATGCAAATAAATCACCATATTCCTCATTTTCAGAACTAAACCTTTTATGCATATGATAAACTAAACTGTAAATTAATTTAGCAATAGGCTTAGTCCATTCACCTGTATTAGTAGGATGTACATAACTTTCTATGGCATTAACTAAAGTTCTTAAATGATCAATTATTCCTTCTGCTTCTAAAGCTGAATCACCATTTATTGAATAAATAATAGCTGCGGCATAGCCATGGAAATACTTTGATGATTTTGATGAAAATTTATGAGGCAGTATACTAAGGTTATTGAGTAACTTATTAATTAAAATTTGGAATTGATCTGATGAAAAAATCCCAAATTCATTTAATTTTATGTTCAAATTTGGTTGATTATTTAAAGTTGTTAATGCTGAAATTGAAATTGAGCCTAATCTAGCAGTTAAATGAGAATCAAGATCATTATTTTTATAAAATTTCTCCCATATATGGAAAAAAGCTGGGATATAATAACGAATATCATAAATATCAATAGTATTGTTATATACTAATGGTAAAATTGACATTGTGTTTAAAATTACTCCACAATTAGAAATTGACATATATTGACCAATTTTCTTAAATATTTCAGGTAAAGATTTAGGATCAAAGAATTTAGAAGCTCTTTGACCAAGCTTAACTAACTGTTTATAATCTTTAACATCTGAATTAGGTACTGATTGGTCAACAATCGGGAAATGATTCACAAATTCATTATATAAATTTTCCCATTCAAGTACTAAACCATGATCTTTTAAAAAAGTTGAATCTTTAGTCAAAGTATCAAATGCGTGAACATAAACTTTAAGACTAATATATTGCCCACGACTGAGACAAATCGAATAATAAACTTTAGCTAATGCAACTCTTAAACTTATTGGCATATCATATTTCATTTTGAGCCAAACTAATAATTCAGATGTCCAAATTCTTACACCTACAACAGCTGCAGATTTTGGTGATTTCCTATGTAACAGGGTACTTTCAGTCTTATCTCTTGATCCATCATCATGGTCATCGTCATTCTCATCACCTTCTTCATCGTCATCTTCATCATCATCGTCGTCGTCGTCATCTTCATCATCTACGATATCATCGACATAATCCATTTCTGATCCTCCTTCATCTGCTGTGAAAAGGTTATCATCATCCTTTGAGCTATCCATTTCAAATAAATTAGTCTCTAAAGCAATATCTAAATCTGAAAATCCACTTACATTTTTTAAAGCAGCTAAATCTTTGGCACTTACAGACAAGGAACCTTGAAGATCTAATGTTTTAATTGCAATATATAAATGACTGACAATATGACTTAAGAACTTTGCTTGATCTTTTGGAGCTTCAGTCTCATAAGGTAATAATTTTGGTAAATCCAAAGTCCTTGGTTTCCTTCTAGCAAAAAATCTTGAGTTTGGGTCTAATTGAAGTTTCTTTATTTCTTCTACATCTTCTGGGTAATCAAGATTATAATGTGATTCCCTAGAAATTTCAATACTATTATAAGAAGGTCTTCTATTTTGAACCCTTTTACTTGTATTTGGAGTCAAAGAACCAAGTCCATCCACATCCATTAAATCACGTTGATTATATCTGGAATTAAAAGAAACTTCTGAATTTGACATATCATTAAGTCCTGTTCGTTTTAAACTATCAATTGACTTATTAGTTCGAATTGGAACTGGAGCTGGAAGTTTGTTGTTTGAGTTTCCATCGGACATTTTCGATAGAATTTAAGTTTCTAATTCTAGGTAAGTTTAAAATAAACTAAATAGTCAAGAACAACAGCCCTTACTATTATTAATATTAAAGACAGCTCTATCGTAATTCTGTAAAGAGAATCTGCTTGAATTGAATAAATTCTGATAAAGTATGGGGATGTAAGTTTTTAGTTTTTCTCGCCACTAGGATTTTGTGACCACAATGAGAGAGATCAGATTTAAAAAAGCACCAGTTCTAAATTACTAATTATAGTTAACTAGAAATATATAACATTTTCTAGGTATATAATAACTATATCAGTATATAGCACTATTCAAAAAATTTAGTAGTGTTAAATATACTTCTACAAGGTCTAATTGATCTGTCGTACCTCTTGAAAATAACGGCTGCAAATTTTTGTACTACTACCAAATGTGAACCAATAGAAATGCATTTGTATTACTTTAAAATATATCAATAATCAATCACAATTGAATATTCTAATTATCTTCTAGAATCTACTAATATCTTTAATTGACTATTGAAATTAACAATATCCATGACCCAATTTTCTTTTTTAAGTAAAACTCGGTCACGTGCAACCCGAATCGTGCAATTTTCAAAATAGGCTCTCATCGAAAAAGGACTGAAGTGAAAAAAAAAATTTTAATAGAAATACTCAAATTACATTATAGAACATGTCTTCTGTTTCATCTTCAAAAGCCAAGAGAGAACAAAAGCGTTTAGAAAGAGAAGCTAAAAAAGCTTCTGAAGGTAAATCTACCAAGAAGACCAAGAAACAAGCCGCCAAAGATGCTGAAGAAAAAGAAGTTGAAGATGCAGCTACTCAAATCGCTAAATTAAAATTGCAAACTGATGAAGATGGTATTTCTGATAGAGTTACCACTGGTGTTTTAGGATCATTAGCTACTTCAAGAGATATTAAAATTTCACAAGTTTCATTATTATTCCATGGTAAAGTTTTGATTGCAGATTCAGTTTTAGAATTGAATTATGGTAGAAGATATGGTTTATTGGGTGAAAATGGTTGTGGTAAATCAACTTTATTAAAATCTATTGCTGCAAGAGAATTCCCAATTCCAGATCATATTGATATTTATTTACTTAATGAGCCAGCTGAACCAAGTGAATTCAGTGCTTTAGAATATGTTGTTAGAGAAGCTGAACATGAATTAAAGAGATTAGAAGATTTAGTTGAAGATATCATTGTTAAAGATGGTCCAGAAAGTCCTGCATTAGAAGGTATATATGAAAAGATTGATGAAATGGATCCATCCACTTTCGAATCAAGAGCTGCTATTATTTTAACTGGTTTAGGTTTTAATTCAGTTACTATTAACAAAAAAACTAAAGATATGTCTGGGGGTTGGAAAATGAGAGTTGCTTTATCAAAAGCTTTATTCGTTAAGCCAACTTTATTATTATTAGATGATCCAACTGCACATTTAGATTTAGCTGCTTGTGTTTGGTTAGAAGAATATTTAAAGAGATGGGATAAAACTTTAATCTTAGTTTCACATTCTCAAGATTTCTTAAACAGTGTTTGTACTAATATGATTGATATGAGAATGAAAAAATTAATGGCATATGGTGGTAATTATGATTCTTATGTTAAAACTAGAAAAGAATTAGAAACCAATCAAATGAAACAATATAATAAACAACAAGAAGAAATTGCTCATATTAAAAAATTCATTGCTTCTGCTGGTACTTATGCAAATTTAGTTAAACAAGCCAAATCTAGACAAAAAATTTTAGATAAGATGGAAGCTGATGGTTTAATTGAACCAGTCGTTCCTGATAAAGTTTTCTCATTTAGATTCCCAGATGTTGAAAAATTACCTCCCCCAGTTTTAGCATTTGATGATATGTCATTTTCTTATTCTGGTAATCCAGAAGATAACTTGTATGAACATTTAGATATAGGTATTGATATGGATTCAAGAGTTGCTTTAGTTGGTCCAAATGGTATTGGTAAATCAACCTTATTAAAATTATTCCAAGGTATTTTACAACCTCAAACTGGTAGAGTTATTCAACATACCCATATTAAATTAGGTGTTTACTCCCAACATTCAGCTGATCAATTAGATTTAACTAAAACTCCATTAGAATTCGTTCGTGATAAATTTAGTAATGTTTCACAAGATTTCCAATACTGGAGGCAACAATTAGGTAGATATGGTTTAACTGGTGAAGGTCAAACCTCTCAAATGGCTACCTTATCTGAAGGTCAAAGATCAAGAGTTGTTTTTGCATTATTAGCTTTAGAAGGTCCAAATTTAATTTTATTAGATGAACCTACTAATGGTTTAGATTTATCTACTATTGATTCTTTAGCTGAAGCTATTAATGAATTCAATGGGGGTGTTGTTGTTGTTTCCCATGATTTCAGATTATTAGATAAAGTTGCTAAAGATATTTTCGTTATTGAAAATAAGAACGCTACTAGATGGAATGGTTCAATTTTAGATTATAAGAAGACCTTGGCCGATAAAGTTGTCCTTTAAACTATTTATTACTTTCTTCTTCTGTATTTTAATATATATTTTTATTTTTTTTAAAAAAGGAACAAGATTGAAAAATTCTTCTCTCTGAAACTTTTTCTCAGATTTTGCAACCGATTTTGTCTGAGCTATTCTCAACCACCAAAAAAAAGAATGAAACACCAAACTTAGAAATATCACAAAATTTTTATATGACAACACCCACTTTAAATTATACCATTTGAAAGCTAGAGTCCACTTTCGGTAGCAAAATATTGTTAAAATTGGCAAAAAAAAGAAATGGACGAGTCCGGAGTCGAACCGGAGACCTTTCCCATGCTAAGGGAACGCGCTACCAACTACGCCACACGCCCGTGTGTATATTGTACAAATGGTCCCTAGCAGGATCGAACTGCTGATCTCGGCGTTATTAGCACCGCGCCTTAACCAACTGGGCCAAGGGACCTCTTGTGTGATATGTTGTGATATTGCTTCTTATGAGTAATATCACAGAGTACTACGACCAGTCAAGTGTATTCTTAAGGGAGGAACAGTCAATTAAAAGTAATATATATTGGAGAACTATAAAAGAAGGGGTACAAGTATCTAATATAGTCGAGTGTCAGAATGACACTCTCGTCAAAACAAACTAAAACAATAACAATAA